>APFE030883842.1:0-53354 GCA_000404065.3 Pinus taeda | reverse complement strand
TTACATGCTTACGGAGCCTCATAGTCTACTTAAATACAATTACTGAACAAGAGAACCCTGGAGGTGACCACCATCTAAAACAAACTTGTTCCAAACTCTCAATCCCACCATCCTCTTGTTCCAAACTCTCAATCCCACCATCCTCCTCCACGCCTTCTCGCGTGAACACCTTATGCAGCCTTGATAGTGAAAAAATAACCTAGGTAATTGATTGGAACCGTGACCGTGGAGGTAGATACCTCTGCGGTGATTAAACTGTTCTTCCTGCTGGGAGTCCACATTTGGGAACGCATTCCCTCGGCAACATCTACAACCGTTGAAATTCCTTGGCCACATCGTTCAGCGCCGGAAACTTCATTTTGCTCGAGAAGTCTGCAATACATGCCGCTACCACTCGAGAAGTCGCCCTCGCCAAGGAGAAGTCGCCCTCGCCAAGATGAACATGCTGAACCAAACCCTCCCGTACACGGTAGAAATCCTTGACAAATGGAGAAACGATTATGTATTGGGTGAAATTTTTAGCATTCGTTGCAACCTACGTTATGTAGACTATCCCGATATAATATTTCCTTTTTAGAATTAACTATAACATGCGTTAGGGAGGCTATCCCATTTCTTTGTGGCCAAGTATATTAAGAAACCCTAGGGTTGAATACTTCCTTTTTGTCCCAAGAGTAAGAGGAATATATTTCATTTTATATATGTTTTAATTATATGTTATAAATAAAATACAAAAATTTAATTTTGAGGTTATGCCTAATTGAGATATTAAATTAGTGTATGATTATTTTTTTTATTCGTAGAGATATTATTTCATATAAAAAAATGATTATTTAAATTTATAGAGATATACATAGTTTATTTTATTTTAGATGCGAAACTCATATTTTAACATTTATGTTTATATTTACTCAAATTGTATCTATATTTTATATTTTGCTATGTAATTAGTACATTCTACATTAGTGTGAGAATGAGTTAGAACGGAAAATTTTTTTTAAGATATTGTAAGTAGATGATCAATCTAGATCTTTCAAATAAAAAATATATTTCTACATTGTATAAAGATGAAAATAAACATTGCTAAAATAAAACCAAACTCTCATAAAATTCTACAATAAAATTAAAAGTTGGTCAACTTTGTAAACAACTTAAGATTAAAAAGTCTCTCACTATTATAACATTAAAAAGATTGAAAACGAAAAACACTTCTTAAATTGCCCATTATATATTTAGATTAAAACTAAATTTCAAAATATTTCTTATACTATCAACCTTCTTAAACTTAAAAATCCACTGAAATTTAAAAAAAATCAAATAATATCCTATATTTTAAAATTTTATTAGTATTTTATAATTTCTATTCTTTTTTTTTTTTTATTATTATGGATTATTTTTTTTCTATTGTTTTTTTTATATATATATAATCAAAATTCCATACTTTTATCTTTAAAACACATATCCATTCAACTAGTTTCTTTGTTACTTGTATTATTTTATCAATTTTTTTAGATTATATTTTTTATATTACATCTATACTCTCTTGTTATTACTCTTCTTGTTATTGGAATTCAATCAAGTTAATACATATCTTTATTTCAGAATGCCATAACCTTCAAACCTATATATGGATATTTCTCCATATCAATTATGCTGTCTATATATTATAAGTTATGGTACTTCTATATTTTATATGCTTATTTCCTACATTCTTGTTTTATATTTGATGTGAAACATTAGTATATATATTTTTCTTTTATAATAATTAAAATTATTAAAATAAAGATTCGATTTTTTTAATTAATAATAAAATATTAAAGATAATGATAAATTTTATCTAATGATTAATGTTTTGTTACGGAGAATGTGTGTAAGTGTTACGATGTAACGCTTAAAAAAATTGTATATCCAATACTTTTTCATATTTTTATTACAATATTTTATTTTCATTTTAATTCTTAACTTTTTTATAAAATTTAATCTAAGCAAAAGAGATATGTTTTTTACTATGGGGAGATGTGTAAGTGTTAGAAGTAATGTAAAAATATTGTATATCAAAACTTTTTAAATATTTTGTTTTCATTTAATTTTATAACTTTTTAAAAATTTAATGTAAAAGCAAAGAGGTATGGGGCACATGTATTGGTGTAAAATAATGATGTAACGATATTTAAATTTAATAAGAACATAAAAACTTAATAATCACAAGATAAGATTCATAATCGGCATATTCATCCCATTTTATTGTGAATATTATTAGCTTATAAAGGCACTTTGTTTCAATAACATGGCCCAATACCATGGATTATCATGAATACCAAATCTCTCTCTCTCTCTCTCTCTCTCTCTCTCTCTCTCTCTCTCTCTTCTCTCTCTCTAGATATATATATATATATATACTATATATATATATATATATATATATAATTTTAAATAACATTTTCATAATTAAATCGTAAAAGAAAAAGTATGGATTTATTTAACAACCATAAACATAATACTTACCATAAGCTTACAATAAAATAAGATTCATAACAATGGATATTCGACACATTTTGACATGGATATGTTTAACTTGTAAATAAGATTTGTAAATAGGCTTTGTTACAACATGATGAGACAATACCATGCCTTATCATCAATACCACATGTCAAAAAACCATAAATCATTTCAAAATAAAAATATTTGATAAATATTTTGGTTTAGACGCTCTCCATCCCAGTATGCAAGAGATGTTGTAATACCATGTCCTATAAACATTTTGACTCGGTCAATGTAACAACTTATAATTTAAATGTACAACTAATTAGGTCAATTATAGTGTTTATAATCAACACACAACTATTCAACTAATTACCATAGAATTTTGAAAAACATGAGTAGAGACGACTTACCGATATTCCTTAATGGTAATTTTAGAGTCGAATGCTATTTGAATCTCATTAACCAAAACAATGTTTTGGGGATCAGTTTCCACCCAACCGTAGCTAAACTGTGTATAATATTTCTACAACTCACCACTCCCAAGCCCTTAATCAACATACTACTATGAGGGAACACTTTGTCTCACAACACTTTTCTCTTAAGATAATCAATGAATCTCAGTTCCTTATCGTTCATTTAATAGACCAAAAAATTCAAAGGGTTCCACATGCAACTTTTATCTTTTTATTTTATGTTTTACTTAATTTAATATTTCTCTTAATTTAACTCTTTCTTATTTTATTCCTTTCTACTCTTTGTTAACATTACTTATTTTTACTATTTTTATAATATACTTTTGTATATATTTACTTTGAACTCTTCTTATTATATTTTAGTATTTATATTATATATTCTCCTCTTGTTTATATCTATTTACTATTATATTTTTCTTTATTTTATTTTTTTTAAAGGTGGTTCAGAGACACTGAGTGGCCTCTACATCCACAAGAAAATCTAGGTAGATCAACCCCGAAGGGATCTACCTGTCTATCAAACTAGCAAAGGCCTAACCCCAAGAGCGTTAAGGAGATTTGACCTCGTGATCTCCTGCGAAGTACCTAGCAATAGAAATTGATCAACTAAACTTACCTTTGCTCTTTATTTTTTATTATTTATTACTATCATTATATTGTTGATTATTTATAGTAGTATTATACCATTATTATCTTTTCTTTATTTTTATAATTTATTTACTTATATTCAAATATTATTTATTATATTTATTATTGGGTAATTACATATTCCCCCTCTTTAAGGAACTTTGTCCTGAAGTTAATTTGAATCATTTAACAATTTATTTAGTTATTTAATACTTCACATTTGCCTGACACCCTTTGTTGAACTACTATAACAAGTAGGCATTGAAAGTTTCCATAGCACCGCGGAAATCCCAAGGAATATCTACGCCTTTTCCCACTTTCACAACCTAGTATAAGCTTCATCGGTCTATTCCATAGCTCAAGGCTTAACCCAAGACTTATGCTTGGTTCAAACCTCATATGCCCCAAGGCAAGCACTCGAATTAGTACTCCATGCAGTTGTGCTCCAAAAATCTCAAAAGGTTGACCCACTCCTCCGCACTAACTAAGCTGCACAACCCCAAGCATCGAATACCTTCCACCACCACTAGAATTCAACATCTCAATCCATTATCAGACACTTGGCTTACAATATCAGGCACTTGGCCTACTCAAAATGGTCTCATAGCCCCTCAAGAGCTATCCATCAAGAGCTATACGGGATGAAGGAACCACTAGCATATGTAGTGTTGATTGAGTGTGTCCCTAGCCCATATGTTGTTACATATTCTCCCTCGTTGTTATGGGCTCCCATGAGATCATCAAACAAGGCAACCCTCTTGGTCCATCTGTGGATTTCCTGCCAATCACCACATCTCAACATCCAACCAATGCATTAGTTATAACATCATAGAAAATAATCTATATGCCAAGTATTGCACATAGCATCATTGTTAATCACTATATTTTGAATAATAATGAATTGCATGCTTATGCATGTCATAAAACCTGCATGCAATTATGACATGCTTCACATCATAATATCCTCATAGGTTATAACTTCCACATCAAAGTAATATCATCACATAATAAATGAACCACATGTCAATATACCTCACATCATAACATCATATTCCTTATGCATATCATGTTCATCGTGAGCATACACCAGCATTATCGTAAGCATACACTGGCATTATCATAACAACTAAATAAATAAGAACCACATGTATATCATTATCCTCATACCATCATATGATGAAACCTCATCCTAAAATTATACTCAAAAATCCTATTTTGATATAACAGTTAATTAAAACCATAATTGAACTCATAGTATATGATTTAGACATATCAATAAAATTTGAACAATAAGACGTGATTTAGAAACTTCACAAAAGTATATGTCTGAGCTAAGTTATGGAATCAATAAAATTTAAACAATAAGACATGATTTAGAAACTTCACAAAAGTATATGTCTAAGCTAAGTTATGCAATCCTATCTGGTTCACCACACAATTTAGTCAAATTGATAAGGAAAGTTGTGAAAAATATATCTACATCCTTCCAATTAGTTGACCTACGACTAGGTTGGTCTCACTTCAAGTGCATTTCATAAATTTGGTATTATATAATTATGTATAGTGGTGTCCACTTTACAAATATTTATACAATTACACAATATCATTAATATTATATATCTATATACAATTATATAATATCATTAATATTATATACTAGGGATTATTAATATTTTCACATCACTTTGTATGAATTTAAACATTCGGAACAATGTAAATTGCGAAATTCTAACTTAAGAATTTCTATATTCTTATATCTTATTATATTTTTAAAATATTTACTTTACTTTTCTTTTTTTACCAGACAATATTTTTTTTCACTTAACTTTTCTTATTTATTTTAAGGATAAAATTTTGAAACGCATTTTAAAAAATAGTAATAATTATTAATACCATGGTTAATATTATACTAATCCTACTATAATGGATGCAAAAACTTTAAATTTTATACATGTTGAATTTTATAATTTCTAAATTTAAAATGAGAATTAACAAACGACACATTTATTTCACATTTTTTCACATTTTCATTTACTCACTAGAATATAAATTTAGTTATTTAATCTGGAAAAAAATTATAAGTAAAATATCACATTATTTCAATTTCAATTATGATGATAAACTTATTGTTAAACACACATGGACAGCTAGGGATATGAAAGATAAAACATGAAATACAATTTTTATTCACAAATGATATACATTTATAGTACATTATGTGACCGTTGGGATTCACATCCCAAGGTCTCTTGGACTGCTTTTGTCCATTCGACTTCCACACTAACCCATTTAGGGTTATGTGTCCAACATTCCCCCCCTTAATCCAAAGGGTTATGTATGAGTCCAAGAAGAGAGCTGTAATACAAAATGTGCAAAAATGCATGGCAGCACTAGGCTGAATGTGCTCACTGAAATGTTGGTATAAAGGGCAGTGGTTTAAGGATGGCCACCAACACTGGAACGCTTAGTGCAGTTCCCGGAACTCTTCCAAAATTCGCAAGAAGCTGTAAGTCTTCTGCTAGAGGAAGTGATCCTATTGTTTTAAAGAGGGAAACCTTTAACCATAAAAGGGAGGCCTCACCCCGCATAAAAGGTAAAACTTCAACTTGAAAAGGGAAGTCTCAACCTGTGATGGTTTAAGAATGACCAACAACTCTGGAATGCTTATGCAATTCCTGGAACTCTTCCAAAACTGGCAAGAAGCTGGAGTCTTCTGCTAGAGGAAGCGTTCTCAATTTTGTTTCCGGAACTCTTCCAAAACTGGCAAGAAGCTGAAGTCTTCTGCTAGAGGAAGTGTCCCATATTTCCAAATAAAGGCATGTTCAGGCATCTTTGTCTCTGGCTACAACTCTGAAACTGGTGTGGCAGGTTGTGGCTCAGGCTCGCTTGATGTGGCTTTGAAGCTTGTAGATGACCATCATTTCCCCCCCTGTCAGATACAAGGTGAGAAGATGGATAAAACTCAACTGCAAGACTGTTCAATACTCTGGAACAAGTTCTAACATGTGTTTGGAATATCTTCTTGGTTGTTGATGCCCATTTCCAAGAATCGATCCATCCTAGATGAATATTTGTTCTTGTAGGACGTTTGTTTTTGAAGCATCTGTTTGAAGAATGACTGGTTTTATGACAGTGCTTACATGGATGAAGATCAAAACAGTGATCTTTCAAATGGCCATATTGATCACAGTGTTGGCATTTCACGATCTGTTGTTGTTGTTGCTGTGGAAGAGGAGCAGAGTCTGGAACAGTTGACGCTGAACTATCATGAGGAGCAGGTGAACTGTCATTAATGAAACCAACACTCTGAAACTGAATGGGTTTTGAGTAGTCTGGAATATGAAAGGACAAGTCCTTGTCATATCCAAGACCAGTTTTGTGCTTGTTGTGGACAAGCTATTCCCAAGGTCTGATGATGGGCTTGGGAAGTGCAGACTGATGATGGGCTTGGGAAGTGCATGTACAACTGCTGCTTTATTTGGTACTAAATCTGAATGAATTGTAACATGCTGCTGATGGGTGGTTGTCTCAATGTTCTAAACAAAAACAAGTTCAGAATGGTGTCTATTTTGATGTAGCTCTTCTTGCTGTAGCTATGATTCAAGTTGCAAAAAATCAATCTTTTCCTCTGCATTTTGCAGATAAGTTTGAATGTCAAAAAGAGTTTCTTTGTTGACTTTTACCATCTCATCAACAATGGAATGAATTAGGATATTCAATAACTTTAATGCATATTCATGTTTGGCCATTATCTCAACAGATAAACCCTGATATGCAAATGATTTTTTCCACAATGTTCTCCAAGGTGGGTGATTTTGTAAGCTTATTCACTGTACATTGTTTTTAATGCTTCCACATGTGGTAACAGTCTTCAAGTAAACTTATATTATCCAATAGAAAATTAAATGCAACATACAGTGGATAGTAGCCTACTTACTCTCCTTTGTCATTGGAGTCCTCATTAAATATAACAACTACCTGCGCAGAGACCTGAAATGGAGGAACCTGGAATAGATCTTTGTTCAAAAGTTCATTATGAGCAAACAATATGCCTTATAGAACAAGAACAGGTATGGTTCTTTTCTCTTAGAGATGTCGCCTCTGTAACGAATTTGTAGACAGTGTTCTATGCAGAACTAACATTTAAAAAGACTAAAACTTTGGCCCATCTAAAACCAAACCTGAATGGTAACAGGACAAATATGGTCAACTGTGAAATGGTCTCTTCACTATTTTTACATAAAATACGGTAACTGGGCCCCTCTACCTATCTTCTTTGAAGTAGTTCCCTGGCCAGTACTCTGTTGCTCAGAGCTAGCCAGTACCTTAGTCAATACTCTGTTGCTCAGAGCTGGCTACATGTGAATGATAGATTATTTAGCGGTTCTTATTTTCCAGAGCTTAGTCCAAAACAAATGTGTGTCCTGTCTCTTTAAAGATATCAAAGCAATGTATCCCAATTTAGCAGTATAGATGCCACCAGACTTGTTCATTGACTGGCCCAAACAGTTTGTCTCCTCAATCCGAATATACCCCTTTTTAATGGTATTCATCTGAATAAATAATATAGCATTGGTGCAGACTAAGAAATGTGATCTCAAACATCGAGGACGTGTTGCTGCTACTCCACCAGAGCAAGGATTATCACCGCGGTAACTTGTGAATCAGAGGAGCATAGTGATACAACTCTCAGTGCTGCAAAGGCCTTCCCTCTTGTCGCTGACGACATAGAAGCCTCTCAAAATGACCAAATTCGGTTCATACAAATGCTATCCCGCCAATACCTGAGTCGCACAACCAATCCATAAATATATATATATATATTTTTAGATCTTTTGCTCTAGGTGCTACCCGCTTAAACATAAGAAGCTTTCCTGCTTGAATGAAACGACTCTCCCAACAAATTTTGTTTTACAAATTTCGTCTTTCGATGGTAGAAGAAGTAAAGCAGAATGCAACTGTTCGTTTTGAGGCTGAAATATCAATATGAAATACCATACTTTGCGTAGGATAAATCACTTGATTCAGATATAAGTTACCCAGGTATATTCATACGAAGCCTGTCAAACAACGTTTTAGGCCAGCGTTTCATATATCAAACAACGTTAAATATATCACCATATACCACAGCGTTTCAGGCCTCCAACGTTCTGAGGTTTAAAATCTCTTCACCAATGAGATGCACTAACTATAGCACGTTTCAGACTGTCGAGAGGTAGCGATGGACACAGAAAGGACGAATCCAACAGCAAGAGGATGGGTGTTTAACAAATGTTTGGGATGGAGATCAACTGGAGGTTCTGGTCTCAGTGACAATCAAAGTTATGTTTCAAGCTCAATCAAACTAGTAGTGAACATAACTCTTCTGGCAGGGAAGGATACATTTGTGGGTAACTGTATATATATAGCAAAAATACGTTCTTGAGCAACTGGATATATACAAGAAAGAATACACCAACCAGTTAAACTAAAATTGCCACACACGCCACCTCTAAAATATTCTTAGAATGATCCAAAGTAGTTTTGGTTTGGTTTATACTTTGAAAGAAAGTTTGCACATTACGTGATGTAATCTTTATCAGCAAAGATGAAATTCTACTATTAATTTCTACCAAATGCCGCTGCTACAGGAGGAAGTCCTTCCTCAGATGTTATCATCAGTGATGAGGCTCTGAACAGTAGTGCAAAATGGTATATTACCGTGGAGAGAAGAGGAGCCGAGGCACAGAGCGGACTTGTGAAGGATTTGAATCGAAATCAGATAAACAACGTTTCAAAGCAGCACAACAACATTTCAACGCATAACAGACCATAAAAAATTCCAATGCAGTTAAATGTTAAACGGGAGTTGGAGTGTCAACCTAGAGCGTTAAACATTCAGGCGTTAACAACAAGAAATCTCATGCGTTAAACAACATACCAGCGTTCAGGCAGAGATGTCAGATTATGAGATAGGGAGAAGAAGGCAGTGGACAGAGGTCAGGTAACACAGAACTGACACTGACATATATGGAGACCACAAAAGCAAGTGGCTCAAATTGGAGCAGGACCAGCAATCGCCTGCTCTGCTACCATGTTAAACATACATGGTGAGCGAGAACAAATAGGAAAGATAAAGCTTGCATTACAATTTTATTAACAATAGATATACATTTATAGTACAATATGGTGACCGTTGGGATTCACATCCCAAGGTCCCTTGGACTACTTAGTCTCTTTAGCTTCCACACTAACCCATTTAGGATTAGGTGTCCAACAAGGTAAAAGTGAGTTTGTTTACGCTCGACGACTGTGGGATGTGTGTGTGTAAAACTCCCTGTAATTAATTGTTAATCCTTTTTCCTTGCCACTAGTCCGATTGACCGAAGCAACAGGGATTTGGAGCGTTGTTTCACACTCCACAGTGCTCGTTGACAACCAGGTAACGCTAAAAACCCGCATGATCTCCAGCAAAAATTCAGTTGACAACAGTTAATGGATGTGGTGATAGGATTTGATGCATGAATCATGGCATAGAGCATTAGTTAACAGTGCAGCATTTAAGTTTAAACATGTTGCATGCAAAACACGTTAGGGGTATAGGATCATATGTGGAGTGTTGTGCACCAAAATGAAGTGTTGTGAACAAATCCTAATACAATTCATAAAACAGGGGAGGCAGAGTCCATGTCATAGCGCCGAGGATTTGTTTAATGCGCGTTGCTAGTCGATTAACCATTGTTTTGATTGTGCATCCTTTGTTTTGCTGCGTGCTGTCGGTCTCTATACAATTGATATATGATATGCTTGTGGAAACGACCCGTATGGTCTTCGTTATGAACATTTGTGTGCCTCTGTGCGATGTTGTTTTGACAAAAAGAGCTAAGTCATGGGTCAGGAAGCACTGATTGCCAAAAAGGGAGCAAAGGTCGAGCCATTTAGATTTATTTTAAATTTGCTATTTGCATTATGCATTGTGTTTTGATTGTTGTTGTCAAGTTTTTAGATACGTAGGCCAAGAGTATTTTGTTAATTTTCATATGTTTGTGTTGAGGTCGAGAGCCATTCGAATGCATAGCTTGTATAAACACAGTCGCAACACTGTATGTTTTAATAATTATACATACACAATGAACATATGGTTTGGTTTTGGTGACATTATAAAACAGTGTAGGGCACAGAGCATACATGGAACAGTATGAAAATTGTTTTCATATGTATTTTGGTTACGAGAACAGAGATTAGCATATTGACAGAGGTATATAGAGGTTTGATTGCTTGAATAGGGATCTAAAAACCAGTGTTGTTATAAAGAAAGGATAAACAGAGGTTGAAGAAAATTAAAGATAAATTGTTGAGAAGAAGCAGGTAAGCCTCTTTGCTTCCAGAATTTCATTTTAAAAAAACAATAGCCATAATTTTTTTTATTGTTGATATTAAATTAGTAACAGCAGAAGCATACATTCACTGGTTTTCAGAAACAATGACAGCTCGAGAGAGCCAAAATTTCAGATAGAAAGCTGGGGAAAGAAAATATAGAAAAACTTTATCAAGCAGGGATGATAGGATTTTTACAAAAAATTGATGGCCATTCTGAAGAGATAACCAGGGACTTTATAAACAATTTCAGTCAGGACCAGACACGAGTAGGAGAAGTCATTATTCCTGTGACCCAGGAATACCTTCCCAAAGCCTTAGGGGAGAAGTATTACAAATGCCTATACTTCAAGGAGAAAGCGTGGACTTTATTTCTTGAGAAGAACCAAAAGGGGACTTTTGATAGGACAAAAGGGATACCAAGGGAATGGTTCAATGAACCATGGGGTGAGTTGGTCTTGGTCATCCAGAAGTTTTTGACTTGTGATAAAGGATATAGCATTGCCCACTTGTATCATGCCAGGCTTCTACAACATATCAAAGGGGAGGATAGGATTAATTTACCATATTTCCTATATAGGAGCCTTTTGGGAATGATTGAAATAGTGAAGCAGGAACACAGGCCTAAAGCAGGATAGATTTACCACCAAGGATTGATCAAAATCCTAGTTGAGTATCAGGTGAGATCACAGGGCATAGTATGGAGAGAATTCATGTCCAAAAATCATTTCATTGAACAGATTAATGAAGCACAAGATAAGATAGAACAGGAAAACAAAAGCTTGATGAATTCACCCCTGTATCCCATAACAAGAGCTAAAAACATGGCCATGCAGGAAACTGAAATATCTGTTATGTCTATTCCTAGAAGATTTAGGAATAAGAGTCCCATTGAGTTAGACAAGGAAGTAGAAGCATATTCTCTAAGAAAACAAGAAGAAAATTACATTGCACAAGAAGTCCTTGAAAGGGATTCTTCATATGATGATGCAACAACAACATCAGTAATGAAAACAACACAAGATTTTGAAAAGGAAATCAATTTGGGAAGGATCCGGGACTTAACTGATCAATTGGAAATTAGCAAAATCCTGGAAAAACAATTAACATAAGAGAACAAGGCACATAAGAAGGATAATGCTAAGTTGGTCAAAGCAAATGAAAAGTTAAAAGAAGAATTAGGGAGACTGAAACGGAAAAATGATATACTTTCTAAGCAAGCATTTAAATGGATAAAGGACAAGAACATGTAGCAGGCAAGATATGAGAAACAAAAGGTTAAAGCAGCTTTGTTCAAGGAGAGGCATAACTCAGGATTGGATTGTTTGGTCAGGGAAGCATCTATAGGTACAACATCTACTACAGAAAGAAGAGGATCCAAGAGGAGTAAGCAAGCATGGGGACATGCTTGATGATAAGCAAGGAAGAGATGTTCGGCCTTAGTTTTGGTCTTATTTTGCTCTAAGAAACTTACTGATCCATCTATTTATCATCCATTTCACTTCATTCATTCCATTTTGATGTATATTTGACATCCATTCAGGTATTTAACTTTAATTTGTCAATTTCTAAAGTTTTTATGAAAGTTTGATTTTAAGTGCAAATTTGGCAGATTCAGAAATTCCCGTAATCACTCTATGGTTGACGTGGTTGCAGGACACTTGGGCACGAATTGAATACATGAATGGAAAGCTTGGGAACTAAGACTAAGCCACCTATGCTTAGTTCGAACAGAACAAGCTTTATTAGGCCCATTTGGTGCTAGTCAATCATGACTAGTCATTCAGAAATCCCGTAGAAATAGGGCAGTTTTGAGATTCTATGGGATTGGTCATATTTCTTGGGATGGGAGTAGTGAATTCGACTTGGATAGATGGATTAGAGTAGATGGGTTTGTTAGAGTGAATATAGATCAGTTTGTTTCATGAGAATTCTTATTTAAGAGCCACAACTTTGATGGCTTATGTATTGACTTATTATACTTTTATGCTGTGACACTTTGGATTGAGGAGTTAATTTGAAGACTTATGCTATTATTATTTTTCTGCTCAATGCTATGGATGTTTAATTTATTTGAGCTTCTGATATCACTTCTCAAGTGTGCAAGGCAAGGGTGGAGGGCCCCCACTCCAAGCTAAGTACACTTCCTTGTTAACTAGTTTTATTTCTTGTAATCTGTTTATTGTAGAACTGGTTTTTCAAAGCTTTATTTCAGATTTCTTTATGGTTCATGCATGGTGATTGATTTCATTAGTTCTTAGATTATTCATCACTTTATTAATTTGGAGAAAAACAAGTGTTCCAGTTGAGCATCTCTTCTACTAAAATGATGAATTAAAACTAGTTTCTTTGGTTTGCATGCAAGTAGTTTCTTATTGTGATTTTGGTATTGAGATGAATAAATTATGATGAAATACTTTATGTGTCTCCTAAGTTAAGAGCGTCTTTCATTAACAATTTATCCATCTTAAGTTCTTGGTTTTAACCTCTGATTCATTAAGTGGTAGTTGAGGCAAAGGTGGACTTCTTGAGTCAAGAACCATCTCAATATTTTTCCTCTGCTTTAAACTAATTGAATTAGAGTTGTAGAATGTATTGCTTTAAGCTTTTGAATAACTTATCTTTCAAGGTTTGATTATATTTGATCTTCACATATAGTGAACTTGCCTCAAAGCATAAACAACCTGGATTGATAAGAATAATTGTGTTAATTTAGGTACACAAATTAGCTCAACACTTGCATGAGTGACTGCCATGTATTCTGCCTCTGTAGTTGATAGTGCCACTATAGATTGTTTCTTACTCATCCAACTGACTGCTCCTCCAAATAGGTTAAACACATACCCACTTGTAGATATTCTTTAATCTAGATCTCTAGCCTAGTCTGCATCAACAAAGCCACATATATCCAAAACTCTGTCCAATTCTGGTCTTCCTTGGTAACACAAACCATAATCATTAGTGCCACTCAAATACCTAAAAACCTGCTTCACTGTTGTCCAATGCTCCTTCCCTAGTTTTGACATAAACCTGCTCAATACTCCCACTGCATGTGCAATGTCTGGTCTAGTACAAACCACTACATACATCAGGCTACTGACTGCACTTGCATATGGAACATGGGACATATCCTCTTCCTCTTCTTGTCTCTTGGGACATTGTTCAACAGATAACTTTGCACCTACAAGAATAGGAACCTTCACCGGTTTACTACCCTAAATATTAAACCTCTGCAATATTGTCTCGAAATACTTCCTCTGGTTTAACCAGAGCTTCCTCTTTTTCCTGATCTCTTTTCATTTCCATGCCCAAAATATAGTTTGCAGCACCAATATCTTTCATGTCGGATTTGGACGACAATTGGGTCTTCAAATCCTAGATAATTTCTTTGTCATTTATAACCAACAACATATCATCCACATACAAGACCGGATAGATAACACGGTCACCAATTCATTTAAAATACACACAGTGACCTACCTTGCTTCTGGTGAAGACAAGAACCTGTATAAATGTATCAAATTTCTGATACCACATCCTTGGTGACTGTTTTAACCCATACAAAGACTTCTTTAACTTGCATATCAGTTCTTTCTTAATCTTCACTGCAAAGCCTTCAGGTTGCTTCACGTAGATCTCCTCTTTCAGAGCCTTGTGAAGAAATGTTGTCTTCACATCCATATGTTCTACCTCAAAATCAAAAGCAACAACAACAGATAAAAGTAATCTAATAGAAGCTACCTTGGCAATAGGAGAAAAAATATCACCAACATCAATTCCCGACACCTGGGAATAACCTTTTGCTACCAATCAAGCTATTTATTTCTCCACCTTTCCTTCTACATTTGTCTTCTTCTTGAACACCCATTTGTTTTCAATGGGTTTCCTTCCAGTTGGCAACTCCACCAGATCCCAAGCCTCATTTTTGTGCAAAGATGTCATTTCATCAACCATGGCCTTTTCCAGAGTTTTCCATCCTCTTAATCTACTGTTTCCTTCACAGTTCTGGGATCATCATCAGTAATAAATAAAGAAAAATTTGAACAAAAAGTAGATGGACAATACCTTTATGGCTACCTTCTTTCTCGAATTGATCTTCTCACAACCGGAGTTTGTGGCTTTTCATATTTTGATTCCTTTTCTGTTGTAGAGTCTAATTCTTCCTCCTTTAGCTAAATTTTTATCTTCTCAGGTTCCTTGACAGGACTTCATGTTTAATAACATTTTTCACCTCTCTGAACACCACATCTTGGCTGTACACAACCTTCCTTATTACTGGGTTCCAAAGTTTATAACCCTTTAAACCATCCTTATACCCAATAAACATACACTTTTCAGATTTAATATCCAAATTTTTTATTTCCTCCTTTGGAACATGTACATATGCATCACATCCAAATACCTTTAGATGTGAAAGAGAGGGTTTCTTACCAATCCATACCTCTTGTGTGTTGGGTTGTGTTATATTCTTTCCACGACTAACCTACGTAGTGAACTAGGGGGTTAGAGGGGGGGTGGAGCCCCCCCCTTCGTTGCACCGATTGCTTAGTGGGGGGGTCACAGGGGGGGCGACAGCCCCCTTGTCTGGGGGCTTTGAGGGGGGCGGGTAGCCCCCCTCTACGGGGTTCGGGGTAGTGCCTCGAGAAATTTTTTTTGGACCCTATATTAGGTTGGGAGAACCTACCTATGGTTTTCGGTCCATGGTTTTGGACGCGATGGTTTTCGGTCCATGGTATTGGATGCTTCGGCATGTATAAATATGTATTGTAACATTGAAAGGAATATAATGAAAAATCAAGCTGGTAGTCTTGGTTTTTAGATCTAGTGGGAAATCTCTGTGTATATGTGTTTTATGTGTTACGCTCTCGCTTTTTTATTTTTCCTGTGATTTAGAATTCATATGCAGGTAATTTCTGTACGTGGTTAAAACCTACATTGTGGAGTCTTATCCTCTAATGCTGATGAAGGTGATTTGTTGACTAGGTAACATGCTGGCTCCACCGCCTCTGCCTAAAATCCCTGTCCTAACCTGGCACCACTTAGCATGCTTCTTGCCCTTTCCATCAATGTCTTGTTCATTATTTATGCAACTCCATTTTGCAGAGGTGTGCATGGAGTAGTCTTCTGTCGTGCTATACCACAGTTCTTACAGAATTCTTCAAATTCCTTGTTGCAAAACTCTCCACTGTTATCTGTCCTCAACACCTTTATCTTCTTCTCTCTTTGGTTTTCCACCAGAGCCTTAAATTATTTAAACCTATCAAAGACTTCAGATTTCCTCTTGAGGAAATATATCCATGTATTCCTTGAGAAGTCATCTATAAATGATACATAGTACACAGACTTACAGAGAGATGGAACCTTCACAGGTTGAAACACATCACTGTGCACAAGCTCTAATATTTGCTTTGCCCTCTTACCACCAAAGGGGAAACTCACCCGATTCTACTTCCATACACAATTTTCACAGAAATCAAAATCCGGAGAGTTATTATTCATAAATTCTACCATACCTTTACCATGAATTATTTGAAGGCCCTTCTCTCCAATATTTCCAAGCCTTTGATGCCATAACATGGTCTTTTCTCTAGAGACCACTAGATTTTTTGCTCCACTTTCAGGAACCATAGAACTATTTCACCCAAAAACAAAAGTGCTACCTTGCAGCTTGCACAGAGTTCCAACCCAAACTCCCCGCATCAATACCAGTGCTCCCCAAACCATCTTGCAGTTATATTTCTCGAACACTATTTTTACACCTGCATCATCCAGCTTGCTTACAGAAATCAAATTTTTGGCCAATGCAGGAATATGCAGAACACCTGAAAGTGTTCTAACCCTTCCACCTTGCAACTTCAACTTCAACTTTTCACAACCAATGATTCTAGCCCTCCTATCATCCCCTAAGAAGACATCACCACCATCATATTTCCCATACTCGCAGAACCACTCTCTATGGGGAGTGAAGTGAAAGGATGCACCTGAGTCAATCAACCATGCCTCATGATCTACATGTGTACTTGCGGAAGCCAAGTACACATCCCCACCTTTGTTTGAGGTAGTTTTTTCCTCTACATAAGGAGCATCATCAGATCCCTTTCCTTTGTTGGGAGCTTTAGATTTACAGTCCCTTTTGTATTGCCCTTCTTTTCTGCATTTCCAACAAACCACCTTTACAGGTTTTCTTGGAGATTTAGATCTCCCTATAGATTTAGATCTTCCACTCGATGACTTATTTTTGTTTCTGTTATGGGAATTTCCTTGTACATACAAGGCATCACCATTCATCTCATCTCCTCCGTCAGCAAGGATGAGACTATTTCATCAAATTGCAAGGTAGTTGCATTGCTACCTATTACAATAACCAGACTATTCCATGAATCTGGTAGAGAACATAATGAACTAATGCACTTATCTTCATTTGAAATTTTAATATCAACAGACAATAACTGACTTACCACAATATTAAATGCATTCAAATGCTCTGTCACTGATTCTCCATCTTTCATCCTCAGGTTATGCATCTTTTTCGCAGGAACAATTTATTCACCAGAGACTTAGATTGGTATAAAGTCCCTAACTTTTCCAACAAAGCCTTCGTCGTAGCTTCCCCTGATACATTTAACAATACTAAATCTGAGATACATAATCATATTGTTCTCTTTGCCTTCTGATCCAACTTCTTCCATTCTTCATCGGACAATCTGTTGGTTTAGTACACAGATCTACCACGATCCACTAATCTTTGTCCACCAACAGATCCTCCATATTGAGTTTCCACAACTAAACAATTTGACCAATAAATTTCTCGATCTCTATCTTTCCATTACTCTCCATCTTCTTTCACCATGAGAATCGGTTCTGTAGATCTCCCATTGAATAGGGTCTACCACAGGCCCAATAGAAACCCCTCAGCAACAAATATGTCCCCTTGAAACCAAAACAGATCTGATACCAAATGTAGGTTTTAACCCTGTACAAAAATTACCTGCATACGAATTCTAAAACACAGAAAATAAATAATGCAAGAGCATAACACATAAAAACACATATATACATAAATTTTCCCCTGGATCCAAAATTTGGGACTACCAACTTGATTTTTCATTATGTTCCTTTCAATGTTACAATACATATTTATACATGCCGAAGCATCCAATACCATGGACCAAAAACCATTGCGCCCAAAACCATGCACAAAACCATAGGTAGGTCCACCCAACCTAATATAGGGTCCAAAATTTTTTCCTCGGGGTGCTGCCCCAGACCTCGTAGAGGGGGGCTACCTTCCCTCCTCAATCCTGCTGGACAGGGGGGGCTACTGTGCCCCCCCCCCGATGACTGCCCCTCTAAGCAATTGGCGGAACGAAGGGGGGGCTCCGCCCCCTATCTAACCCCCAGTTAACTATGTGGGCTAGTTGTGGAAAGAATATAACACAACCCAACAGTTCTAGAGTTGTGCCACCGATATTTTCAAGAGAAGTCCTGTTTGCAGTTTCTACTACATATACATTACCTAGTATTTTGCCACAATCCTGAATTATACTTATTTATTTCTTGTTTCATGTCATTGATGAGGGAATCATTACGACCCTCCTTCGACGAGTCACTTCCTATCGAATTTTTCTCATTATCTAGGAAGATGATCTAGAAACTCCCTTCTAGTACCTTAGAGTTTGCATGCTTTAATAGCAAGTTCTTTGCATTCGACAATAGGTTTTCATCATTGGCATTCAATCAAATGATTCCACGAGTGTTCGACTTCAACTTCATTTTCACAATCATGTATTGTATTGTCGTACCTGGAGAACCATTGTCATTATTGGTAGTTTCTCTCATGCCTGTTAATGGTTTTCATCATTGGCCGATAATCAGGTGGTTTTCTAGCATTGTCGACTTCAACACATTCATTCACATGTTAGGATTCATACTTGATTGGGTTGGGATGGTGCGTAAGACCATGAGTTTTGTATGATATAACTTGGGTTGCATGGAGTTATGAGTTATTCATGATTGTACACATGTTTCCTCTATATGGCTGGCTGTGACCATATCATGGGACCTTATACCTATGATGATGATGATCCTTCTATATTCAGATGGCCACATCATACTATGGATCTTAGATTTTCAGACGATCCCTTTCATTCGGATGGTTGCGCCCATACCATGGATCTTTTCACATGGTCCTTCTTGTCCGGATGGTTGCATTTATACTATGGGTTCATGTTTTGATATATACGTTAGAGGTATTAATTATGTATATGTATATGTACCCTTGATTTGTAGGTCTCCTGACAATGTTTTTTCTATTCCTTTCACTGGCTCATAAAGAGTCTCAACCATCACTCCTTGTTCTGCCTTCGTGCTTTAGGGGGCATCTGTTACATAGTACTTTGTCTGTTACATAGTATTTTGTCACACCTCTTTCACTTCCCTGTGTCATACCCCAGAGTGCCAAAATATTGACAACTATGCAGTGTACCCATCTTGATATGCAGACCAAATACTCCCTGAAGAACTATTGAAAAGTTGCCTTGAGCCTTTCTTGAGAAAGACAAGGTCAAAAACCTAATTTCTAGGTCAGCGCAAATATGACACTATCTCTCGTGCTGATGGCAGGTTGCATTATAGGAGCCTCACGTTGCTTTCATGGTTTTTTCTTGGATACTCACATTGAAATTTTCAAGGCAAGTTTTACCAAACTGGAGGAGAAGCTTCATGATCTAGAGGCTTCCAAAATGACGAGTTGGATATTGTTCATTGTGGATGTGGTTGAATTCTCCCCATATTTCCCTTTGATCTTATCCCTATGAGCTTCCTCCTTGAGATGTGGACATCCTCTATCTTTGGTGAGATCCCAACTCCCTCTCCCTTCCTATAAATTCATTCCCCCTCCATTCCCAAATGGTTGGTGTTTTATTATTAGCACTCTTATGCTGAGATATTTCTTACATGCTATTCATTTTGGCTTGGAGAAGGAGTGCTTGATGAGATTGAGCTTGGACTTGGATATTCACTCAAGAAGGGCTTCCAACATCAAGGCCTAGGTTGTATGCTTCCTCTTCTTTTTTATTAATATATACCACCGCTGGTTCACTTTCCATAAATGTTTGTGTTGATGCTTCATTTATCTTAATGCTCCTTGATATGTTAAGTGGATTATATTTGAATTATGATGGTTGCACTTTTATGATTCGTTGTGTCTTTGGTATCTTGTGTAGGTATTCAAATTCCATGAGCAATGAGGATTGAGCCTAAGGGAGAAAACAATCAAGATATTCAACAAAGGAAGGCATTATAGCATTAGAACAAGGTAGGTCTCCTTCCTCTTCTTTAATTTCAACTGTAGTCTAGGAAAGTGTTTTGTAGATTATCTTGTTTATTGCTAGACCCACTCATTGGGCTAGAGGGATCATCTCTGCCTGCATAGAGGATTTACCTACTCAACAAAATGGTGACTCCACTGGGAAGTGCAAGAGGTGTGACAAAGTATTTTGTAATAGATGCCCCCTAAAGCACGAAGGCAAAATAAGGAATGATGGCTGAGATGCTTTATGAGCTAGTGCAAGGAATAGAAAAAACACCATCAAGAGACCTTCAAATCAAGGGTACGCACACATATACATATCTAATACCTCTAAAATATATATCAAAACATGAATCCATGGTATGGATGCAACGATCCGGATAGGAAGGAACATGTGAAAAGATCCACAGTATGGGTGCAACCATCCGAATGAAAGGGATTGTCTGAAAATCTAAGATCCACTATATGGATGTAGCCATCTGAATTAATATAATGATCACCATCATCATAGGTATAAGGTCCCATGGTATGGTTACAACTAGCCGAATAGTGGAAACATGTGTACAATCACGAATAAATCATTACTCCACGCAGCCTGAATTATATTAGACAAAACTCAGGGTCTTATGCTCCATCCCAACCCGATCAAAGTATGAATCCTAACATGTGAATGAATGTGTTTAAGTCAAACATGCTAGAAAAACACATGATTACCAACCAATGATGAGAACCATTAATAGGCACAAGAGAAACCACCAATAATGACAATGTTTCTCAAGGTATGACAGTACAATCCACGAACGTGAAAATGAAGCTGAAGTTGAACACATGGAATCATTTGATCGAAGGCCAATGATGAAAACCTATTGCTGAATGCGAAGAACTTACCATGAAGGCATGCAAGCACTAAGGTATTGAAAGGGATTTTCTAGACCATCTTCTTGGATAATGAGCTGAAGTTGACAGGAAGTGACTCGTCGAAGGAGCGCCATAATGATTCCCTCATCATCGACACAAAACAAGGAGTAAATAAGTGTAATTCAGGACCGTGGAAAAAGGCCAGACAATGTATAGGTAGTAGAAATTGCAAACATGACTTCTCTTGAATATATCGGTGACATGACTCCTGAATCAGGCAACATTTGACTCAACATAGGACCAAGGGTCATGATGAAAAAGTGGAATAGTTAGACGAAAGGAAAAATGGGTTACCCAAACCCCAAAGGACAAGTGTCTAAGTGAGGATATTCCAAGCCTGACACAAGAAACAAATGAGTGTCATGTTCAAGAGTGACATGCTGCCTATACAAGAGATGTTTCACTTTCACTTTTTCCCCACTATTTCTAGTGAGTACCCTAGTTATTTTTGAGGGGATAGCATATGCTTGCCATATAAGTTCATTCTTCAAATGAATCCATCCTAGTAAGTTTTACGAGTCCTAGGAAGGAGAAACTCGATATCGTCATGGTGACAAGTCTTTCATCGTTTAACTTTTATGAGTCTAATGGAAGAGTAACTCAGTGTATTTTTCATATTTAGAGACTTTGAAAAAGACACGAAAAAGAAAAATCCATTAGGTCCCTTTTCGTAATGTCTCTCGAACCTGAAAAGGTAGGAAACAATATTCAGGAGAACCTCTTAACCAAGTCGATCAGGGTGTTCCTTTTTCGTAACTAGTCAATCCCAACTCGAAAAATGGGTAAATGTATACTGAGACAATGTCAATTCATTTAATTTAATGAGTTCAAAAAGACAAGTACTCAACAATCTTTTCATTTTTGAGAGTTATAAAAGAGCTTAAATATGACTCTGGGGGGGCTCCTTTTTCGTTTATTTTTAATGAGTCTAAAAAAGAGATAAAATAAAACTCATTGCATTAGTCAAGAATGATCACTTTTACCGCCCAGAGACCCTATACCTGCACAAAGATAACCACACATCATTGATATCAAGAAAAATAATAATATATTGGTAAAAATGTGTTTAAAACTTATAAATAAACAAAAATTAAAAAACATTTTACCATTTCACCTTGGTTAATTTGGAGAGTGCATTTTACCCTCTTTTCTTTGACTTTTCAGGTAACCAGTGTGGCGGATTCGGGACACCATTTCGCGAACCCTCAGTTGTAGGTAAGAGCTCCACCTTTTCTCTTTTTTTTCATACCATTTTCATGCCATTTCATAGAAGTTTTAATTGATTAGGAAGAGGTTTTTCATTTTTTTTTATAGCGGGGGTGATCAACATGAGTCTGGTCATTAGATCTGTGCTAAACTCCCCATAGCCCAAACGTCCATTGCATTTCCATCACAAAAACAATCAAGATAGCCGCGTTGGACGTAGAGTAAAAAATAGAACGAAAAAATATCTACTTTAATAAGTTTTTTGAGAGTTTTAATCCATTGAAATACTTCTAAATTCTTTTTATTGGTTGTTTGCAAGAGTTTTCAATGAATATGGCCATTGAATGGAAAGGGAGAGGCCACGAGGAAGAAGATCACCAAGCTACTGAAAGCACAAAATGCATTAACGCTTTGAGGGACTATGGATTATTCAAGTTCTTTGAGACCCCAAGACGCAAAGCTAAGAATGAGTGACTAGAGTATCTCATAGGAATATGGGAGGTCGGTCACGAGATTTTCATTATTGGAGATCAAGAGCTCGAAATAGAGATATCAGACATCTATTCATCATTGGTTTGTCTAGGAGAAGGGAGAGGATCCAACTTTTCGGAGCTCGTATTGGAGGTGAAATAACTAGAATTCTTATCAGAAAACATTTCCTAGATGCAGAGAAAACCATGAGTGGAAAGGTTGACATAAAAACCATCACCAACCTACCATTGAGGACTATTCTACACACCATGGCTGGTGTCGCTGGGGCCCAAGCATTACATGAGGCAAAAAAGTCTCAATTCTAGTCCGTAGTGTATTGTCTTACCCCAACAATGTTTAATTGGTGTGAAGGATTGATGGATAATATGAAAAACCAACTAAGTGCAAAATAGGATGTTTGAAGCAGTTTGGGAATGGATCGATCTTGGTCACATTATTCTTAGAGCGTGTGCCTATTTTTCGTTACCAGTGGATAGAGGTGAACGACCTAGCCTTGAGAGATCTGAGGTTGCTCAGATGGGGTGAGATTATGCCTTGTGTTGGAGGAGGTCAATGAATGCATTTCCCTTTGGCGTTCTTTGGTTGGTTACGCCATCAACTGATCATAGTGGATGACTATGCATATGCGGGCACAAATTTAGAGGAGACCCAAATATTCCTCTATCACCTGGTACACAATGGACTGATGTAGATTAAAACTTGTTTTATGGAAATTTTCAAGTTTTATGATTTTTTTTTTTTGTGAAGCGTACTTGAGATTTTACTTATGATAATTTTGCAGATGTGGGACTAGAAAGACCTTCCAGAATGTCTCTGATAGCTTGGCGAATAGCACGCCAGATAGAGGAAGAAGCTCCGTACAAGGAAGGAGCAAACCCTATAGTAGAGATGGAGCGAAACCTGGAAAACCTTACTCCGAGTATCCCAAAATATGCCACTATAGATGACATGCGACTATGGTACCAAAGGCACACTGTGGGAGTATCCGCAAGAATTCATCGGCTGTTAGGCTAAGTGATTAGAGCTGTCTCATGTTATCATGAGGATCATGTGGGTGAATAACCTATTTCTATTCATATTTTCTACATTATTGTGGGCTTTAAAAACCATGTGGCTCAGAACACCATATTTTTGAGATATTTTTTTACATGTGATGCAAGTGTCTATCTAAAAAATAATTTACCAATGCATCTGTTAATGTATTCAAATATCGTGGAGTGTGTTGATATGTAATATAATCAAATATTCTTTCCAGTAATCAAACACGTAAATACATGTGCAAAATTTGTGGGTTTATTACTGAATAATGACCATTTAATTATAGCACAACGAGTTGTGAATCTAGCTTAACAACCAAATTTCTGATTCCGAGAGAAACTACTTCTGACAACAGTTCAATAACTGCACTGTACACAACAATATTATTAGTTGTTCGTCCCAGGAAAATACCTTGTAGATTGATCAACTTGCCATTAAGAGAAAAGAGTGCCCAAGGTGCAGAAGATAAGTTCTGTCTGCTATGACAAGCACCATCAAAAAAACCAGCATAATTGTTTGATGAAATCTACGAACCAAGTGGAACACAAGGTAAGCATAGAAAACATGTCTGAAAAGCAAACAATCATACCAAAAATCAAAACACACACTAACGAATGCATACAATAATGTACAAACGTATTTATACAGATAATCACACATAATACTTCTTCAAGTAAAGCCCATTTCAGGGCTCAACCAAAGAATTTCCTTCATAGCCAAATAACTCATAGGCACCTTTTTGTAGAACTTGCTTGAAGATGTAAGTCCCATGCCACATATGTTCGAATTTTCCAGCTCCCAATTTGTCATTGGCTTGATCATAAAGAAAGACCAAGTCACCTTCAGCGAAAACATGAGGAGAAGCAGTTTTATCATATTGAACTTTAACTCATTTTTTTTGGGCTTCAGTTACTAACATTGCGAAGTGGTGGGTTTCGTTGAGCCTTTCGAGGTAAAGTATAGGTTCCTCTTCAGGTGAGGTATCCTGGAGTAATTCGATGACTAATTTCAATGAAGGAATTTCACACTGAATTGGACAAGTTGCCTCCAGACCATACACCAGCTGAAAGGGTGTGAATCAAATGGTTGTCTTAGTTGTAGTTAGATAAGAACAAAGAGAAATAACATAAGATGCCAATTCGATTTATTCATCCCAATGGTGTGTTGAAGCATAGTAACCAGGACTTTGTTGACTGCATCAACTTAGCCATTGGCCTGTGAATAATAAGGGGTTGAGTTCCCTGATGCAAACCCAACCGAGAAGTAATCTCTGCCATCATGTGGTTTCAGAAATGAGATCCATGATCAGTAACGATTACTTGAGGGACACCAAATCGAGCTATGACATGGTTAAAAAGAATTTAAGTAGCAGTTTTACTGTCATGTTCACGTGTGGGCATCACCTTGGCCATTTAGTAAAATAATCAACGACGATGATGATATAACCATCTGTTACACAATATTTTTCAACCTCTTTCACTTCCTTGTGTCATACCTTGAAGTGCCAAAACATTGAAAATTATGCATTGTACCTATCTTGATACGTAGACCAAATCATCCCTGAAGAACTATTGAAAAGTTGCCTTGAGCCTTTCTTGAGAAAGATAAGCTAAAAACCCTAAATTCTAGGTTATCGCGACTGTGACACTGCCCTGCTGTGTTGGTGGCAGGTTGCATTATAGGAGCCTCACGCTGTCAGTGCGGCTTTTGCTTGGATACTCGTGCTGAACCCTTTAAGGAAAATTTTCCCAAACTGGAGGAGAAGCTTCATGATCTAGAGGCTTCAAGAATGGCGAGTTGGATATTGTTCGTTGTGGCTGTGGTCAAATTCACCCAATAGTTCCCTTTGATCTTATCGCTATGAGCTTCCTCCTTGAGATATGGACCTTCCTTTATCTTTGATGAGATCCTAAATCCCTCTCTCTACTTGTAAATTCACCCCCCTCCATTCCCAAATGGTTGGTCTCTGATTATTTTCACCCTTATGTCGAGATAGTGCTTACATGCTATTCATTTTGGCATGGAGAAGGAGTTCTTGGAGAGCTTGAGCTTGGACTTGGACATTCACTCAAGGAGGGCTTCCAACATCAAGGCCTATGTTGTATGCTTCCTCTTTATTTTAATAATATATATAATTACCGGCTCACTTTCCATAAATGTTTGTGTTGATGCTTCATTTATCTTAATGCTCCTTGATCTGTTAAGTGGATTACAATTGAATTATGTTGGTTGCACTTTTATGCTGTTTTGTTTTTGGCCTCTTGTATAGGTATTCAAATGCCATGAGCAGTGAGGATTGAGTCTGAGAGAGCAAGCGATCAAGGTCTTCAATAAAGGAAGGCATTATAGCATAAGAATGATGTAGGTCTCCTTCCTCTTCTTTAATTTTGATTGTAGTCCAGAAAAGTGTCTTGTAGATTGTCTCATTTGTTGCTAGATCCACTCATTGGGTTAGAGGGATCATCTCTGTTCGTAGAGAGGATTTACCTACTCAACAGGGCAAGATGTACAAGTGGCTAGGATGTCTCTTGGGGGTGTTGTTGGTGATGTAGAAGGTATGATTGATGTGTTTCCATTGATTCCATTTCCTTAAGGTCAGCAAAGAGGTTGAATCATATCATAGTAGCCTCTTGTCACATGTTTACCTCGGTTGTCCAGTTACTTGGGTAGTTGTGGGAGGAGGGTGGTTACAAAGTGGTATCAGAGTGTGGTTGCGCTCTCCTTGGGTGAATATGTTTTTCGTTCATACATTTCTGTTGCATATGTGTTCCATCTGTTTGTGGATTATCTGCTTGTTGTGTATGCATGGTTTTCATCATTGTGGTAGTTGTGTCGCCATGTGGAACTTGATGGTGTTGTTGTTGGATGTGATTGTCATGAGTGCATGTCAGTTATGCATTTGTTATGAATGTCAATGTCTATATGTTGTTAGGCATGCATTGCCATGGTGAAGGTTGTTGTGCATGAGGTCATTGTATGAAATTAGGTCATCATGATGCTATTGGTATGTTATGATTCTAATGTGTTAGTTGAGATGGAGTAGGAGATGCAAAGCATTAAAGTGAAGTTGTAGAATTGGACCTCAAGGCAAGATCATGTCATCATACAGGTTTGTATGTGAGAATGCAGGTATGTAGGTTAATGGATTGTATATGCATTAGGGTTATATACATTAGGTTTATGTACATGTCTATTGATGTTATGGTTACATACATGATAGATGCTAGCTAATTAGTGTAGTCATATGCTCATGTGTTAGATGTAGAAATTTTGTAGAATTTTTCCTACAAATCAGCTAGCTTTGATACCATGTAGAAATTTCCCACCTATAGATCAACCTGGTAATGCAATGTACTAAAGCAAAACACTTGATCTACTTCTACAAAAAATTTAGTGGAAGCTTAATCAACCATGAGAAACATCAATAAAAACACATATAACTGATAAGAAGGAATTAATCACACATAACACAAAAGAATTTACCCGGGGAAAGCACCTGCCTAAAACCCCATTTTTGTATTATCATACAAGTGGAAATATAGTCTGAATTACACAAATACTTAGCTCGAAAACTATCTAACTCTCAGTAAAATCCCTCTGCTGCTCATAGACAGTCAAAGGCTTCTCACAAACCTTCTTCTTTGCCCTCCAAGCCTCCTATTCACTTGTACAATTTACTTGGGGTCCAGTGCTGCCACTTGTGTGAATTGGCCTCTTCACACACTCACTAACCTCTTATCTAACTTCAAAAAATTGAAGGAGATAAATCCTCATCATGGATGAGCTTCCTTTATAGGAAAAATATTCATCCAACTAATAGTACACTGCCCCTTCTTTAATCTCAACTGGGTTTCTATTTGAACTGACATGCATGAGTTATTTAAGCCATAATATTCAGTTTTCTGAAAATACCAGTTGTTACATGCATGCAAGCATTAACAAACTGAATCTCATTAATTTAACAACTTGTTAAATTAATCTAACTAGACTTGATTCAATTAACTGAGCCAACTAATTACAACTCATAATTACAACCCATCCTCATCCTTTAACTGATGGTTAAATCCCTCAACCAAAGGAGAAACTGTTGCATGTCCTCACATAGACTTCAAGTTCATAATTTCTTAACTAATTAACTCAAACTGAATTAATTAATTAATTTACAAACTGTTGTTAATATCAAATTTGAATTTTATTTCCTATTTCTAGTTTAGGGACTAACTAAAATAGGAATCCACATTGAACTACTAAAAATATAACTTCTATTTTTAGCGCTTCCATTTTTCATTCCTTGTTGCCTAATCCAACATTGGTACCCAAACTACTATTTTTAGCAGTGCTATTTTTAGCACTTCTATTTTTAGAAATTTCTTGTTGCCATTTTTCAACATTGGATAGTCATGAATGTTAGTGACCTATTGTTGTATGCATTGCTAGTGTTTTTTTATGTTAGATAACTTGATGATTAGGGTTATTAAATTAAGGCCTTGATGTTATATGTATCGTACTAAGTTGGATTGGTCTATGCAAATGGTTAGGGTTATGACATTCATGTATGAGTTAATATGATGTGATATTATGTCATACTAATCTAGGATGACTGTGTAGTCATGATTATTATGCATGAATGATAATTGTTTATGAGTTTATGATGTGAACATGTTAGTTATTAATTATGATAGATATCTAGATCTTATTTATGTTTGAGTTGATATGTCGTGGAGTTATATCATGCTAATCTAGATTAACTATGAAAACAAGATAGCCTGCCTTGAGGTACATTAAGGTATGAGATTTCTTATGTCGTCTACTTAGTGTTTGAGTGTTTGATTATGTCGTCTATTTGGTGTTTGAGTGTTTGGTGTCTATTATGTTGTTTAGTTGATTTATCTAACATGGTAAATTTATATTTTGTTTGAATGTTTGATTAATTGCATGATATGAATATGTGTACATAAGGTTGCATCAAGAAATGATCTTGTTTTAAGATGGTATTGAGACAGTTGATATGTACTTGAGTTTAGTAGGTGACAATTGTAGTATTATGTCTAATGATTGATGAATGTGAGTTGATTTTGAGTATGCAATGGTTGTTAGGCTTGGTAAAGCTTGATTTAAAACTCATAGATATGTTGCCTTGATCTTTAGAACATGTGATCAACGCGCGTGAACAGTTGCAGGAAACATGCTTGATATTGGCATGACAAGGTAACAATGGATGTATTTATATAACTAATAGTTGGGTGACATGACAGTACATAGTAAGCCTCAATTGCAACAAGGTAAGAAAGGTTAAAGAAAGGAATTGGAAAATAATTCCTTTCGCTATGTTTGGAAACTCTAATTCCAAAAGAATGAGTGCTTTGTATACAAGAAATATTCTTAACCTTGATTTTGTCTGACATTATGTGGATATGTTTTGTAGTTATTAACATGTATTTGACAAGTACATCAACTAGTTGCTAGTTATAGGTGGATCTGTCAAGGGAATTGGAATCTGTTGAGAGATGGCATGGACATGCTTAGTCACAAGGCAATTTGCTTGGCACAACAAGACAAGGTAACTGGTGTAATGTTATGTTTATTTAAACACTAACAATTATGTGTTTATAGTTGTATGATGAAAGGGATTGCATGAAAATGAGACTGCAATGAAATCTTGAAGAAGGCTTAGGTTGAGATTTCCCCTGGAAACATTGGGAACAATGTTGTGGTTAATCTTTTTCTTTTTGGTCTTTTGTGATTTTCTTGCACTTAATTTGTAGTTTTGTTATGTCTAGTCCATGATCATGCCACTTTCATTGTGGTGTCATATTGTTGTTGGTTTTCATGGATTTATTCTTGTTTGTTTCTTTTTTCTTTCCTTTTAAGTTTTGAATCTTGGGAATTGGTTGGGAAAGAGGACAGTTAGTGGAGTTCATGGAGAGCCGAATGAAGTCAAATAGGTGATGTAAGACTCAGATGAAGCTGATGCATGTTGAAGGCAAGAGTATGAAAATAAAATAAGGTGGTTGGGTCCATTACTGTAAATGGATGGTGGCAGGAAAAACATGAGAAAGTTAATAGGAAAGGTGAAGTAAATGGATATGAGGCATCAGATGTCTTGTTTATGTTGGGAACGATTGTTCTCATTGTTGTGCATGGTGTTCATAGATAAAGGGAGTTATCTTAACCTTTACCTTATGCTATCTACTAATTATGCTATGATCATGATTATGCTAAAGCTTATATACATATGAATGTATGTATGTATGTATGTATGTCGTTGTCTTACATGATCATGATTATATATATATATATATATTATATATATATATAATATATATATATATAATAATATATATTATATATATATATATATATATATATATATATATTATATATATATATATATATATTGTGTGTTTGACATGGTCATTAGGAATCATTCTTGTGAAGGAATGATTGTCTACGAAGGTCCAATGAGATGAAGAGGTTCCTGGTTCATGAGGGATCAAGTGGGAAGAGTAGTCCTAACAAATATATGAGGTCAGTATCATGTGGATATGAATTGATATTGTATGCTTGTACTATGTCTACGTTATGTTATATATATATATATATATATATAATATTATAATATATATATATATATATATATATATATATATTATATATATATTGATGTTTGACATGGTCATTAGGAATCATTCTTGTGAAGGAATGAGTGCCTATGGAGGTGAATGGCTTGAAGAAGTTACTAGTTCATGAGGGATCAAGTGGGAAGAGTAGTCCTGAAAAATATACGAGGTTAGTATCATGTGGATATGAATTGATATTGTATGTGTTGGTATCCTAAATTGCCCTATTTTTTTACCCCATTTCCATTAATATCAACCTCTATTCTACCTTAATATAAGACTCTTCTTTCCTGCACTAGTACAAGATGATTACCCTTTTCCTACACATGCTCATAATTTATATTAAGATTTGTTACAACACTTTATTAATCTTTTTATATAGATTTCACATTATTTACATATTTCTTGCAACTCATATTGATTTACTAGAAGTAATCATGGAACGTAGTGTTAATAATGTATGACTTGACTAGTGCAGGAAGATTCCTACACTGCCACTGTCGGAGATTTTCGAGAGCTATCTTCTATGAGGAAGGATCTCAATATTTGACTTCGATTCTAAATGCTGATGAATTGAAGCAGGTGGTGCGCATCCAAGTATTTTTCTCTAAAGATAGTTTACGACATAACAAATCTCGTGTGTGTTATAACCATTGGACAAGTTTGTAATTTGGTTTTCTAAGTTTGTTCGGCCTAGAGGCCTGAACAAGAATTATCTGTAATTAGTGTAAACGACCTAGAGCCAAAAGATATATACGATGTATATCGTAGATAGGAAGCTAGTGAACCATCGTTTATTATTTTGGTTTATGTAATTTGGTTATCGCCTTGCTCTGGGGTTGGACTGCTCTGTAATGTAATTTTCCGAATCAAGTAAATACAATATAATCGATATGGTTTGCACACACGGTGTTTAATTTTGTCTTTGATGTATTATTTGAAGTGTTGACCACTTTCATTCCTTAGAAGGGGAACGAGTTGGTTGGCCAGGGCCCGACCAACCCAGCTCGTTGACCCCTCTCGCTTTTGTTATTTGGAAAGACATTGTGGTTATTTATTTGCAGTTGTGTGATGTAATAGTTTAATTGCTCATATTTAAGTTCTAGATTAAATTATCTTTTGTAGCCTATATGTGGAACGGATCGGTGATTTGCAGAGTAGTTGTGTTTACTTTTGTTTATAAGATATCTTTCACGAATTTACTTTACTCTTGTTTCCTCTCTTAATTCATTTTCGAAGTGGATCATTTGAGGAACTCTTTCCTGCACCAATGCATGCTATTGCTTGCACCTTGGCATAGTCATTCGTTGTAGCAAAAAATGAATCACTTACTTGCATCTTATTTCCCATCTCACAAGTGAATGGATCGATTAATCAAGTAACCTTTTTTGGTATTAAAAGTTCATCTCTAAAAGATTTGGAAGCAGTTATATTAAACCACCATATTATAGTTGCAAAGACTGTCATTATTGTGGGTGAAGTACCAAAACTGGTTGACACATGCAAAGTACTTAAGCTATTGATTGATTCTTTTGTAAGTGTTTATATCTCATGAAGTTTATTTCCCTTATGAAGTTTAATGAGTTTAAGCATTGCCTTTTTTGCAACTAGTTTACTTTAGAATTTCGTTTGCAGTTGCAATTCCTTTTCAACACGTCTTTCATCTTTCGAAAGTAATTCGGAAACTGAGTAAAGGGGAATCTGCTTTGGTGCAAGATCAAGTCTCTTGACATAGGAACAAAGTGCTCCAAGCCCTGAGGCTTAGAGTACCTTCACTCAGGCATAAGTCTTTAGTAAGGAAGATCGAATATACTCTTACATAGAAATATTGTACCTGCACTAGTGCAAGTAGATTACAACTGTGCAAGGATAGGTTGTCTATGTGGGAGGAAGATCAGAAGGAAGGCATAATTCTGCAAGGGCCCACTTGTTAGACTGCTTACCATCCATCGAAAGATGAACATAGCATTTCATTCCAACATTTAAGATTGTTTCTGTTGTGTGGAATTTCTTTACTTGATTTACTTGCAAATTGTCTTTTACATTCCAACATTAGAGTTGCCTTGGTGTTAATTGCCTTTCCAATTGTTTTCTATTTGATTCTGCAAATAATTTCCTTTAAGAATTAGGAATAGGAATATGAAAAGTTCATACCATTTCTGGCATTTCATGCGCTTCGTCTCTAAGTTTACGAAACCCTCGAGTTGACAATTAAGTGTTAAGGATTTTGCTCAAGCATAATTCCCGCACCCAACATTTTGGCACCGTTTCCGGGGAGGCAATTTGAATTGGTAATATTTTTCCATTTTTTTGTAATAGGGGTAATTCTTCTATTATTTTTTCCCTCAGTGTGCTTCTATTTTTTGAAGGAGTTTATAGATGCCGATTTATTTCTAAAACTTGCAGTTTTTATTTCGAATTTTGTTTGTCATTTTTTCTAACATGAATGCCTAAAAGTGGTAGGGGTCCAAAGCCTAGTAGGGGCCAAAGAAACACTGATAAATCTGAAACCAGAACTCATATTGGGCCTTCTTTTGCAGGCAGAAAGTCCAATCAAACTCAGACTCATTACGTAGGAACAATCCACCTAGGCTCTAGTAGCAGTAGTTTAGGTGTGACACAACCCATAAAGGGGAAGAAGGGGACTGTTGGAATCCATAGTCAGCCTTCTATTCATGTGGAAGAACAACAATGGCAGATATGGAAGACCATGCAAAAGGAAGTGGCAAAATCAGGTAAATGAGAAACAATCTACTTTTGGATTCCCTATTATGAATCCTAATATACAAGCACAAATGAAAAATATTTCACCATCATTTATTCCTCATTTCTATGGTAAGGTACATGAAGATATAGACTCTTTCTTATTTGAGTTTGATATTTTGTGTAGAAGTTATTATTACTTATCTGATACCCAGAAGTTAAAGTTGTTTCCTGCAACTCTCAAGGACGTAGCACTCCGCTGGTCCATGGGACTAGGGGGAAACACTATAAATTATTGGGAGCACATGAAGAAAGTGTTTTTATCAAAATATCAAGAATATTGTAAAACTAGAGATATCCAAGATGAAATCTTTACTATTGTACAAAATGATGATGAAATGCTAGAGGACTATTTGGAGAGATTCATGTACATCCTCCAAAGGTCAAAGCACAAAGTTGATCTAAGTACTATAAGAACCTTGTTCTTACGTAGAATTACTGATGATTCTAGGAATAATCTAAATTTGTTAGGACAAGGGGATATTTCTCAAAAGCCTTTTGATCAGATTTGTGACTTGTGTAGGAAATTCTCGAGGAACCAATATAGACGCGGTAAAGGAATTCAGAATAAAAGTAGGAAAACCGAATCTACTAATGCTATGATTATTGGATTAAAAAACAAAATGGACAATATGAAAATTGAAATAATGAATACTGTTAGTAAACAAATAGACTCTTTGAAGTTTCAGCAAAAACTTGTAGAAGAGCAAGAAACATTGTCTATTTTCTGTTCAAGATGTAGAAGAAAGAATCCTATAAGAGAATGTCCTCTAGATATTAAAGAAACTAATAAATGTGCAATTTGTGCAGATAACCATGCTACAGAAAAATTTCCCTCCCTACTTGGGATGAAATTTGTATTTGAAGGGAGAAAACCTGAAGCTGAATCATTGGATGCAATGGGAGCATGAAGAAATTGGCCTCAAGTAAGTGTAAGTATGGTTCCTGAACCTCCACCACATTTTTTTGGTTATAATGCACACTCATATCCCTATCTTAATACTGGTCATTCTCAGCATTGGCAACATGGGAATCAATATCAATATGGAAAACCCTCCCAATCTTGGCAACAGGGATGGAGATGGACAAACCATTCACATAATTCCTATCTCGCATCGATGCAATCATATCCTCCTACATATGCATCTTACCCAATGCCTCAACCATCATTACCTCAGTTGGGTCAACCTATGCCACCATTACCTTTACCTCCACTGTTTCAACCTTCTTAGCTGCCTACTTAACCTTTACCCAACCCCAATAATAATGTGGTATAAATGATCCATTCTATGACCCGAACCCCGCTTTCTTCATCCATATTTCATACCATGCTAGTTGGAGTAAATGATATTTAATTGAGATTGGGGAAATTAGTAACCTCAGAAAATCAAAAGCAACCCATGGTAATTATCGATGAGAAAGGAGAGGAGGAAACTCCTGACCATTTTGGGAAAGATGACACCATTCAGCCTATAACTATACATTTTTAGCCCTTGTCATCTTCCTCCAACTGAACTCCCTATCCAGAGAGGTTAGTTGTGGAGAAGAAAGGCCCCATTCCTATGTCTAGCTTGGCTTTTGAGCTTAGGAACCTTTTCATAAAGGTACCCTTGCTCCAAGCTATCAAAGAGATCCCCATCTGTACAAAAATCATTAGGGAACTCTGCCTCAAGAAGGGAGGAAGGAGAAGATTGGAACCCCAAACCATTCAATTTGTTGGTAGAGCAACAGAGTTGATGACGGGATGTATGAACATGGAAAAATATACCGACCCCGGAAACCCTATTGTCTTTGTTCAGATAGGTGATGTCCTTGTCTCCAATGTACTTATAGACCTAGGGGTAGCCAATAATGTTTTGACCAAGCAAACCATGGATCAACTCGGATTGGTCCATATTCATCTTACTCCCACTGTGCTTGAATTGGTGAATAGATCTAAAATTAAGCCAGAAGGAGTATTGGATGATGTGGTTGTTTCCTTAGATTCTTAGGAATATCCCACAGATTTCATTGTGATTTAGCCAAATAATCCTGTGGGAGGGCATCCCTTGATCTTGGGATGACCATGGCTTGCTACGACTAATGCTTATATTGGATGTTGTTATGGTGATATGTATATTTCCCATGGAGATTCTAGAAAGAAAGTCACCTTATATCCACCTGCTACATCTATTCAGGAGCTCCAAGACACTTGGTTAGACTAGAATAGTGATGAGGAGACCTAACCTATTTCCTTGATACATCATATTGTTGAGTCCTCATAGGAGGGTGAGATTCAAGATTTCCTAAAGAATCTAGACACCATGCCTAATTTTGATTCATTGAGTTAGATTTTTAGTCTAGACTTCCAGGAAGGATATGACTCTCTACCTCCATCATCACCATCTCTAGTGACACCTTTGTGTACTATTGAGCCTGACACTACTCTTATTGAGATTAGTCCAGGTAAACCCTTGTATATCAGTTCATACTTTGACCCTTCTCAACGAGAGCATCTTGTGAATTTGTTGTGAAACCATCTCGATGCCTTTGCACGGGGTTATGAAGATATGAAAGACATCCCTCTTGAAACTTGTACACACCATATCTGTATTCAGGATGGAGCCTAACCTGTCTGGCAACCCCAAAGGGAAATGAAACCATCTCTAAGAGATGTTGTAAAGGAAGAATTGGAAAAACTCTTAGATGCTGATTTTATCTATCCCATTTTTGATAGCCAGTGGGTCTCTCCATTAGTGTTAGTCCCAAAGAAAGACGGGAGATGGCACACTTGCATTGATTACAGAGAATTAAATAAAGCCACTCTCAAATATTATTCCCCCTTCCTTTCATCGGTCAGGTACTCGATACCCTTGCTGGTAAGAAGTACTTTTCTTTTCTAGATGGCTTTAGCAAATATAACTAGATATAGATAGCACCCAAGGATCAAGACAAAACCACTTTTACATGTCCATGGGGTATAGTTTCTTACCGAGTTCTTCCCTCTACGATATGTAATGCCCAATATACCTTTCAAAGGGAATTCTTGGTTATTTTTTCTAACCTTGAATGCATAGAAATCTGTATGGATGATTTCTTTGTGTTTGGTGATTCATTTCAAGAAGCCGTCAAGAATATAGAAAAAGTGCTTCTCTGCTGCCAAGAAGCTCATCTCGCCTTGAGTGATAAGAAATGCAGATTAATGTGCAAGGCGAGAGTAGTTCTTGGCCATCTTATTTCCAACAAAGGTATCTAGGTTGACCTTGCAAAGATAGAAGTCATTTCGAGTCTTCCTATACCCAAAATTCAAAGGGAAGTGAGAAGTTTTCTAGGACATGTGGGCTACTATAGGATATTCATTGAGAATTTCTCAAGGATAGCTGCCCCCCTTTCCTGACTTTTGGCTAAAGATAGTGCGTTTTCTTGGTCTACGGCTTACCAATAGTCCTTTGAGACATTGAAGGAAAAATTAGTATAGGCACCAGTTTTGAGAGGACCAAACTGGTCCCTCCCATTCCATATTTCCTCTAATGCCTCAAATAATTCTATTAGCGCATATTTAGGATAGGAAGAAGACAAGCAACCTTATGCTATTTATTTCATTAGTAAAAACTTGTCACCCACTGAACTCAATTATACTGTTATTGAGAATAATTTTTAGCTATATTTTTTTCTATTAATAAATTCAGACATTATATTACAGGATATGAAGTTTTTGTACATACTGATCATTCCGCTATAAGATATTTGATGAATAAACCATTAACTTGTGGTAGGATAACTAGGTGGTTTCTCTTATTATAGGAATTTAATATTACTATTGTTGATAGACCAAGGAAATCAAATGTAGTAGCAGATTATCTTTTAAGATTAAATAATCCTGGTGAAGCAATTCTTGTTAATGATGATTTTCCTAAAGAAATTACTTTTTGTTCTGTCAATAAAATATCCATGGTTTGCTGACATAGCTAAATATTTAGCCACTGGAAAATTACCAACTCAATTATCCACCCGTGAAAAGCGGAATATCATTAAGAAAAGTGCTACATTTTCCTGGATCCAAGGAGACCTCATTTACACTGGAGCAGATCTCATTATCCCTAGATGTGTAAGAGAGGAAGAGGTGTTTGGTATTTTAAAATATGCCCATGATGAATCATGTGGAGGTCACTTTGCTAATAAGAAAACTAGATACAAAGTGTTACAAGCTAGCTATTTTTGGCCTTCCTTGTTCAAGAATGCCAAACAATATGTCAAGTGGTGTGATAGCTGTCAGTGAATTGGGCAGCCTAACCAAACCAATGAGATGCCATTATGTCCTCAAGTTATGATTGAACCTTTTGAAAAATGGGCTATTGATTTATTAGGACCAACAAATCCCTCATCATCAAATAAAAATCATATCTTGGTTTGTATATATTTTGTTACAAAATGGGTAGAAGCTAAAGTTGTTTCTTTTGCTACTGAAAGAGTTGTTGTTGATTTTATTTCACTGAAATATTTACTAGATTTGGTGTACCTAGAGAAATTGTTTCTGACAATGGATTGCAGTTTATTTATAATCAGGTACAGGGTGTAATGGAGCAGTACAAAATTTGGCACATGAAATCCACACCATATCACCCGCAAGAAAATGGCCAGGTATAATCCACAAATAAGGTGGTTGAGTCTATCCTCACAAAGACGGTAAATATGAACATAAGGGATTGGGTTGACAAATTACCGGAATCATTGTGGGCCTATCGGATCACTTGGAGAAACAACAGAGGACACTCACCATATGAGTTGGCATATGGGAAACAAGTCCTCTTGCCAATAGAATTCCAGATCAAGACTTTGAGGACTGCAGTCTAATTGGGGCTAGATCTCTCTGAGGCACAACAACAATGCCTTCTACAATTGAACAAGTTAAATGAAATCCGAAGGGATGTTGTTCAATAGAATATCTTGGTTCAACAACAACACAAGAAGTGGCATGACAAGTCTATTCAGGAAAAGCAATTCCAACCAGGTGATTGGGTGCTCCTTTATGATTCAAGATTCAAACATTTTAAAAGAAAATTCCATACACGCTGGATGGGACCCTATGAGGTGGTCAAAGTGTTCGAAAATGGAGCAGTAGAAATCAAAACTATTGATGGACGAAATTCTGTGTTCCTGGTAAACGGGCATAGATTGAAGGTATATTTTCAACCCTTTACTAAAGGAGATTTTATGTAGCAAGTCCAACAACCATTTGAAAATGTGTTGAAGAATTGATTCTTTCTTATCCTTATTAAAAAAAATGACAAAAAAAAAGGTATAAAAAGATTTTTTTCCTGTAATTGTGAAAATCAGTTGACTGACATAATTGCAGAAGGATCAACTTGAAAACCAGCATGCTGGCAAGAAGATCAAAATTTTCATAAAAAGGGAATGTTACTTGATTTTTAAGATATGTTGGCTACCACCAAGAAGAAGCAGCTTCACGAAACTGAGCACTTACCCAAGTTTGGTATAACTAGCATGGACATTTTTATCCAAGTGAACACTTACTTCCCGTTGCAGTTATTTTTTCCTGCACTAGTGTAGGCAGATTTCAAGTCATTCAGAAGGAATGTCGAGAAGCACCAAAAGATGGTGAATAAATTTTTCTTGTATAATGAGGCAAATTTTTTAAAGTCCAGGTACAAAAGTATGTCCTATTAGAATTTATATTTGGTAAAAATCTCTGGTGCAAGCACATCGCAGTGCAAGCAGGTTTGGTACAGAAATACAATTGATTGTGGAAGCAATTTCCATAGCCTTGAAATGGTTTATCAAAGATTTATGGGCCTGTATTTTTTGTGCATGTGTTGATATGATAACTCATTCCATGTTTTAATTGATGCATTGTTTCATTAATTACTAATCTAGGGACAAATCTTTAAAGTGCAAGATGTGTAACGCTGAAACCTAATTTTTCTGAATAAATGCTAAAAATAAATCTGATTGAATTATAATGCTAACTGTGGAAGGGTACTCCATCCGATAACCTGCACTCACCCTCTTTGCAATCATTCTGCATTACCCGACCATAATTAACCTACCTGTGATCTGATCATTCTAGTAGTTACATCACCACCACCTATACTGCCACTGCCTCCAATCATCACGATTCACCTATAATGGAATGACAGGAATCTACACCCGAAGTGGAAGGGATTGTTCCATCATAGCCAAGTAAGTAGGTCTACAAATATGGAAGACAAGGAACCTTCGACATAGAATTCTTGGTGAATGTTGGAGTTACCCTGAAATTCTTTCGAGGGTGTGATTAGTGAAGTAGAAGAGGTTTGAAATGGAACCCATGAGGAGTGAACCAATTTCGCTATAGGAGATTGAAAAAACCACCGAATACAGGAACAGTCTTGCACTTTTGCAAGAATCTAGGTTCCTGCCATTTCTCCAAACATTTGATGGATTCAACATTGTTGTAGTGCTAGAGTTTACAAGAATGTTCAAGGAAGGCTGAGTTAGGGTCGGGTCCTTAAAATTTAAGATCACTGAAGAGTTCATTTCGCAAGTCACAGGCCTGCCACTTACAAGTGAACGCTGGTTTAAGAAAGAGTGGTTGACAAAGAAGTGTTGGCAGCAGTTCATGGTCGATAAGAAGATTGAGGTCAATTAGAAAAAGGGATTGCCACAAACTGCCATGGTCGGGAAATAGCGAGATTTACTGTTTGTATTACAGAATTTTGTCAGAAGTGGATGATGTTATACCTTGGCATTTGTATACTACCTTCGATTGATGTCACATTTCAAGAAGGGGAAACTGATTAATTTCCCTCACTTCTTACTTAGGAGCCTCGAAAAGATGGCGAAAAATGTGCAGAGCAGAAGTGCAAGCCAGGTTGCAACCAAACTCTGCCATCATGGACTCATTATGATGTTGGTCAAGAAGAAGTTAGAGAAAAAGGGAATAGCATGGGAGGTATTTATGAAAGAATTCTGAGCAAGGGGTTCAGAATAACCTGCTAGCACAAGTGCAAGTAAAAAGAGAAAGGAAGAGACATTGTCTCCTACCAAGCGGTGAATTAAAGATTCACCAGTTAGAGAAGAGGGCAGTTGGAAACACTCCACCTACAATAAAGAAAAGGAAAATTAGGATCTCAGCAAGGAGGAAAGTTGTCGTCCAAGGGACAAACAATTCAGGTTCTCTAATTGTAATCGACGACTCGCCCCAAATCTACCCCATAGTTCATTATCTCTCGGTGCTCACAAATGTAGTGGCACACATTGTGGAGGATAAGGAGAATGCAGAAGATGATGTGTTATTGTCAACGTTTTTCAACATGCTAAAGAGTAGGAAAACAATGTCGACAACAAACACTGATGAAGTCCAAGTAGAGGAGGATGAAGAGGAACAACATGAATAGCCTCCTGAAAATTTTAGTGAATTAGATGTGGAGACCCTTAATGATTTTGAGGACTAGAGCATTGAAAACGATGTGATTTTTGAAGGCCAGTGCATTGAAGAGCCCGCAGTTGTGAAGATGAGGGTAGTGAAGACCCTATGATTTCTGAAGATCAGGGCATTGAAGACCTTGCGGTGTTTGAAGGATAGAGTATTGAAGTCCCTGTGGTGGTAGAAGAATGGGGAATCGAAACCCCTACTGATTTGGAAGGATAGGGTGTGGAATTCCCTGAGAAACTGGGAGAGCAATTTGTTAAGAGCCCAGAGGAACTAGGCACATAGGGTACTAAAACCCCTGGCACAGAGATTGGTAAGGGTATCCAAACCCTCAATGACAGCAAAACCTCGAGCATAGAAACCCTCGACTATGTCTTAAGGCAGAATTTTGACAGTCTTGACCTTGATGTTGAGTCTGTGGCAGAAAAGGCGTTCACACCCGAAGATCTTAGTACAGCACCATCCACTCTCTTCCTTAATAATAGAATAGTGGACTTGGAGCAAAAAGTCCATGACCTGGAAGTTTTAAACCAGGTCATGAAAGAGTAGAGTTGGTAGAAAGAGAGTGAGGTGGAATTATTAGCAGAAGTAAAAAAGCAGAAGTAGCAGGTAATGTTGTGGAAATACCGGGCTTCCAGATGCTATAGACGCCTGAAGAAAGTAACTAAGAAGCTGTGAAAAGCCCAAGACAAGAAGCCAAAGATAGTAAAGACAAGAATAAACATTGAAGTACAGAACTAATGAGCGATCGCTCATTTTTTTGAAGGTTTTTTTGTAGAGGTAAAACGTTGTGTGAGGACACACAACAACTTAGGGATGGGAGGGTGTTGGTATCCTAAATTTCACTTTTTTTTACCCCATTTCCATCAATATCAACCTTTTTTTTACCTTAATATAAGACCCTTCTTTCCTGCACTAGTACAAGATGGTTACCCTTTTCCTGCACATGCTCATAGTTTATATTAAGATTTGTTACAACACTTTATTAATCTTTTTATATAGATTTCACGTTATTTACATATTTCTTGCAACTCATATTGATTTCCTAGAAGTAACCATGGAACATAGTGTTAATAATGTATGATTTGACTAGTGTAGGAAGATTCCTACACCGCCACTGTCCAAGATTTTCGAGAGGTATCTTCCACAAGGACGGATCTCGATCTTCGAATCCAAGTCTAACTGTTGATGAACTGAAGCAGGTGGTGTGAATCTAATGATTTTTCTCCAAAGATAGATTACGGCCCAACAAATATCGTGTGTGTTATAACCATTGGCCAAGTTTGTAATTCAGTTTTCTAAGTATGTTCGACCGAGAGGCCTGAACAAGAATTATCTGTAATTAGTGTAAATGGCATAGAGCTGAAGGATATATATGATGTAGATCATAGATAGGAAGGTAGAAAACCATCGATTATTATTTTGGTTTATGTAATCTATTTATCGCTTCGCTTTGGGGCCAGACTGATCTGTAATGTAATTTTCTGAATCAAGTAAATACAAGAGAATCGCTATGGTTTGCACACAATGTTTAATTTTGTCCTTGATGTATTATTTGAAGTGTTGATCGCTATCATTCCTTAGAAGGGGAATGAGATAGTTGGCTGGGCCCAACCAACCTAGCTCATTGACCCCTCTTGCTTTCATTATTCGGAAAGACAGTGTGGTTATTTATTTGCAGTTGTTTGATGTAATAGTTTAATCACTAATATTTAAGTTCTGGATTAAATTATATTCTGTAGCCTATGTGTGGAATGGATCCATGGTTTGCAGAGTAGTTGTGTTTAATTTTGTTTATAAGATATATTTCACTATTTACTTTACTCTTGTTTTCTGTCTTAATTCATTTTCAAAGCGGATCATGCAAGGAACTCTTTCCTGCACCAGTGCATGTTGTTGCTTGCACCTTGGCATAGTCATTCGTTGTAGCAAACAATGAATCACATACCTGCATCTTATTTCCCATTATTTCACAAGTGAATGGATCGACTAATCAAGTAATTGTTTTTGGTATTAAAAGTTCATCTCTAAAATATCTGGAAGCAGATATATTAAACCACCATATTATACTTGCAAAGAATGTCATTATTGTGGGTGAAGTACCAAAACTAGTTGACACATGCAAAGTACTTAGTCTATTAATTGATTCTTTTGTAAGTGTTTTTATCTCATGAAGTTTATTTCCCTTTTGAAGTTTAATGAGTTGAATAATTTTCTTTTTCGCTACTAGTTTACTTTAGAATTTCATTTACAGCTGCAATTCCTTTTCAGCATGTCTTTCACCTTTCGAAAGTAATTCAAAAACTAAGTAAAGGGGACTCTGCTTCGGTGCAAGAGCAAGTCTCTTGACACAGGAACAGAGTGCTCCAAGCCCTGAGGCTTAGAGAAACTTCACTCAGACATAAGTCTTCAGTAAGGAAGATTGAATATAATCTTACACAAAAATATAATACCTGCACTAGTGCAATCAGATTGCAACCGTGCAAGGATAGGTTGTTTGTGTGGGAGAAAGATCAGAAGGAAGGCAAAATTCTGCAAGGACCCACTTGTCAGACTGCTTACCATCCATCTAAAGATGAACATAGCATTTCATTCCAGCATTTAAGATTGTTTCTATTGTGTGGAATTTATTTACTTGATTTACTTGCAAAGTGTCTTTTACATTCTAGCACTAGAGTTGCCTTGGTGTTAATTGCCTTTCCAATTGTTTTCTATCTGATTCGGCAAAGCATTTCCTTTTAAAAGTAGGATTAGAAATAGGAAAAGTTCATACCATTTATGGCATTGCCTGTGATTTTTCTCTAAGTTTACGAAACCCTTGGGTTAACAATTAAGTGTTGAGGAGTTTGATCAAGCGCAATTCCTGCACCCAACAATATGCTTATACTATGTCTACGGTTATGTTATGACAGGTGTATATGTGTGTGTGTGTGTGTGAGTGTGTGTATATATATATATATATATAATATATATATTATATATATATAATAATAATATATAATATATATATATATATATTATATATGTTGTCTGACACGGTCATTAGGAATCATTCTTGTGAAGGAATGATTGCCTATGGAGGTGAATGGCGTGAAGAAGTTCCTAGTTCATGAGGGATCAAGTGGGAAGAGTAGTCCTAACAAATATATGAGGTCAGTATCATGTGGATATGAATTGATATTGTATGCTTGTACTATGTCTATTGTTATGTTATGACAGGTAATTATGAAGGATACATCAGTGAAATGAAATCCGTGTGGTTTGCGACATGATGGGATGAGCATGGATAAGACACTGGAAGCAAGGTTACTTGGTAGAGATAACATGGTTTTGAATGTGTGGCACTACTATCTTACATATGTTGTATATGTGGCATATGTTGTACATGTTGCATTTGTGATGTTGTGTGCATGCAATGTTGTGTATATATAGTGTGTGTACATGTTGTTTATGCAACGTTATGTATAGGGTGGTATAGGTAGTGTTGTGTGAATATTGCATATGCAGTGCTAGGTATACATGGCACTATATGCATATGGTGTTGTGTGCATGACTGTACATGTAGTGTTGTGTGCATGTAGTGTCGTGGACATGTTGTACATGTGGTGTTGTGTGTAGGTGGTGCTGTGTACATGCCATGCATGTGATGCCGTGTAAATGTGGTGTCATGTACATGTCGTGCATGTGGTATTGTGTACACGTTGTACATGTGGTGTAGTGCACATGTGGTGTAGTGCACATGTGGTGTTGTGTACACATTGTGCAGGTGGTGTCGTGTACATGTGATGTTGTGTAGGTGGTGCGGTGTACAAGTGGTACTGTGTACACGTTGTACATATGGTATTGGTGTACATGTGGTATTTTGTGCATGTCGTACATGTTGTATTGAGGGCATGCAGTACCGTGTACATGTTGTACATATGGTATTGGTGTACATGTGGTATTTTGTGCATGTCGTACATGTTGTATTGAGTGCATGTCGTACATTCTTTCTAGCCCATAGGATTGTTTTAATTTGGGTCCTCCTTTTAAAAATAAATGAACTATTTGTCACTAATGAGAAACACTTCTTCTCCTTAGGTTTATTTTGTCCCTCAACAGAGAACATCCAAATTTGATTTCTTTTAGTGTGTAGGAATGGGAACCAATAATATGGTACCTAAGATAGTATTTGGTAGTGTGATTAAAATTTGAAGTTATAGAATTGGTTGAGTTATAGTCAAGGTATATTGTGGTGAGTATGTACCCTATTTTGTTATTCGAAGTTGGAGTAATTGGTGTAGCCACAATATTGAGACTTGAGCTTTCAACTATATTTTAGGAGTATTACGTGATTCTTGGTGGTAGTACAGGTACCCATACCTTGATGAGTAGTTAAAAGGTTATACATTGTTTTACTGCTAGATGACTAAACTAAGAGGAGGGAGATGTGGAGTTAGTCTTTTCATCAAGTCATAGGTCCTTTCATAGACAATGAATATATCCTTCCTCCTCCATGTCTATGAGTCATTCAATTTAGTCAAAATTGATGTGGCTTCCTCCTTCATAATGAGCTATCGTTTCTTTCCCATGCCATATTCCCTTTTCTATGTTTTCTTCTGACAATGCCCTATTTCCTTACTTCTTTTGCTATTTTTCAACCATTTGGGCCCATCTATTTACATCTCACTCAATGAGCATGGACACTAACATGGATTCCTAGGCCTTAACTTATAATTGTAGATTCACATTACATTGAATAGTTGTGGTTTGCTAACATAATGGTGTCTTGCCACTGTAAATTGCTACTATCAACCATGCATATAATTAGCACCAACAAGGATACATGTAATTTGTGTATTGATGTTATATATGCCAAGGTAGTAGTTTTTGAAAACAATATATCAATTTAAACTATGAAATATTGTTTGATGAACAAGGGAGATATTCATACACAACTAAAAAAAACTTATGTTATGGCTTTAAATGCAACAATTGAATGCTTGATAGCTTTTCCTACTTTGAAATTCAAATAGTAGCAAGAAGTTCACATAATGGAAATCCTATTTTAATATTATGCTTCAAATACATTCTATAGGATATTGTTGGTGAGATATCTCACCTAGTTCAAAATTACTTTGGCCACACAAATTGAATGAAGAATTAATATGCACAGGTGAGATGAAGGAGAAGGAGTCTATGACCAAAAGCTAATAAAAAATCACTCGAGTACTAGAAGTGAAAGGGAATTCCAAAAATAAATTAAGATAGAATAGATAAAAAGGGTAGTTATCGTAATAAATGAAGTTTATTTATTTGATGAATAGACTTCTGTTGACCCCCAAAGTTCGACCCTCTTGAGTATTTTATACATAGTCAAATTTAACGCACGCGGAAGAAAGTTCATATCCCCCACTCCACACATCCCTTCCCTCTACACATTCCTTTCTCCATACAACCTTCCATACCACACAATTACCATTCCACACATCTGTTTTCTCCACACATCTTACTTCCTGCACATCTTATCTCTCTCACACACCTTTTTCGTGCACTTTCCGACTTTGCACAACTAATTACTTGTACACCACCCTTCAAGATCATAAATATTTTGTATTACAATCATCATATCACCTCATTAATTTCCATATTTCTCATGCTACTAATATCAAGAATATTAAAAGCATATCATTATCCAAGTTAAATGGATGTGATGGTTTTAAAACTTCTAGAATTGTTTCCGTCTTTTCCCATACACAGCTGTAACAACCCGAGTGAAAATTCCACGTAATAAAAGTTAATAAAGGAAAAAATAAGACCATAAGGGACATGTATTCCAAGATAAATGTTTGGAAAAGTTATCGTAGTGGGAATCACTGGATGTGTTTATGGCTAAAGGAAATTAGAAAAGGCAAAGATAAAGGAATAAAAAGGAAAAAAGGAATTTTTGGCAAATTTATTTATGAAAATAAAGGAAAATAGGAGAAAAGTAAGGTGAAAGGTTAGAGGTTGCATGTGAGGAGGAAATTGAAGGAAAATAATGGAAAATGAAGAAATTAGAGGCCTCATTGATAAAAAGGCTTTTGAGGATTAGTTGGAAAGCTCTTGGCTCAAGATTTTGCTCGGGTTTAGGAGCAAGGAAGGGAAAAGAAAGCAAGGGAAGGACAAGGAAAGGAAAAGAAGAAAAGCCAGGATCAAGAAAGGAAAAGAAAGATAAACAAACTTCAACAAGAATACTTGTAGGTAACATATTGCATGTGTGATTTCCTAGATGGTTTTGACATGCATGGCTTTGCATTTTGGTGTATGGTTCTCTTCTTATTAGTGGCATGGTTTTATTGGGTATGACAATGGTTTTCAAACTAGCCTTGCCTTTTTCTAGATTCCATGGTGTTTTGGGATGTTTATCTCAGTTTTGAACTTTGGATTTTCCAGATGGATTTCAGATTTCGAGGTAAAGGTGGTCTCAAGGTTCATTACCAAAGGCCTAGGGATCCCTTGACCAATTTTGGTGGGATACATGGGAAAGCCCAAGGGAGGAGTCTCGGTTTAGGGTCTAGTGATCTAGTGTGGATTGCAGTAAAGCTTGAGAGACTAGTCTCGGTTTAGGGCCTAGTGATCTAGGATTGGATTGCGGTAAAGCCTGAGACAAAAGGAGATGTAAAATTCCTCAAGGATAGTGATGGATTCCTGATGGAATTCTAAGTTCAGTTCAGTTTTTTGATTGGAGCACCGATTTTGGTGAGATCACAGTTTGTTGAGGGTGGAGGTGGTTTAACCTCTGGATTCCCTTGGTTTTTTTTGTAATGGTTTATCCATGAGATCCACATTCATGATTGGAATATGGCATGAGGGTGACTAGCTAAAAGAAAGATTTGGGTCAACCATGTCTATGGTCGGGTGGTACGTGGAAGTCCCCAATCTAGTCAGATTTTCCTATGATTAATGAAAGCTAAGTTCTCTTGATTTTGTACTTGTTTGTATGTGGATTTAATGGCTGTTATATCTTTGTTATTTCCATGGTTTTATGCTGGTTATAAACATGTTTATTTGATTGGTTCATGTCATGGTTATTTCATGTATTTACTTGTAACTGTTAAAATGATGGATGAAAGACCTAATTGATTTCACAATAGTTCAAGGGAGAAGGTGGTGATACTTACTGTCATGTTTCAAAAGAGTTTTCACTCATTCATGCTCTATCTTGTATGTTAGACCTGTAGGTTGCATTGAATCCAAGTGTTTGATAGAATGTCAGTCTCGGTTGGGGATGGCCAGGCCTAGTTCTAAAGTTGATTTTTGGTTTATTAGTCTTGTCATCATGTGTTTGATGGATTCTGAAGGTTACAACAAGTTCTAGGTAGTGGAAGAAATTATGGGCTAAAAAAGTGCCCTACTTCCATGGACGTTGGCACAGGTATGTTGGGGAAAGTCCTTGGATGCAAGCATGCAAGCCTGTGAGAGTGTATAAAGGTTCCTGAATGATGACATGCCCATAGCATGAGAGCGTCTAGAGTTCAAGAGGTATAAAAGGGCAGTGGGACCGAGGGACAGGATGTCTGAGTGGTTGGCATGTCTCTTGGGGGTATTATTATTGATGTAGAAGGTATGGTTGATGTGTTTCCATCGATTCCATTTTGTTAAGGTCACCAAGGAGGCTGAATCATATCTTCGTAACCTCTCGTCACATGTTTACCCGAGTTGTCTAGTTACTTGGGTATATGTGGGAGGGTGATGGTTACAACAACAACCCTAATGTATTAAAATTCTATTTATTGGTCTATCTCGCCCAACAAAATTCATATGTGAAAGAATAATAGTTGGTAATTATATTGAATAACAAGGAATTCATAGCTAAGAGCCACTAATAACGTCGATAATTACTCACATATTCCTAAGTACAAATGGAATATGGCTACCAAAATAAATAAGGAAGCAATTTGTGGTGACACTTTCAACTCGCTTGACCAACAAAATAACAAATTTCACTGGTTGATTGCATACCAATGTTATATGAACTTAGCATTCAAACATAAAAATAATAACAAAATTTGGACTAGTGGATTGGAAAATGATGCACGTGTTCATGAAGTTTTTAACTTCAAGGAAATATTCTACCTTTGCACATTAAAATTTGAGTCAAAGATAAGGGCAATCAAATAAGGAATGAAGAGGAACCCAAATCCTCTGACCCATAAAGAATTTAGAAGGATATTCAAATTTTCAAAGCCAAATAAGCTAATGAAGTTGTTTGAAGTTGACAATTACTTGGATTCTCAAGCTGGAAAATACTTAGATCCATCTTCCATTTCTTTCTTAGATATTTCCATATTTTCATAAGCTTATAGAGATTTTTCTTGCCTTTTTTCTTGGGTAATGGGATGAGAAACCATAACCCATGTTCCAAGTTTCATGCTCTATGTTCTCTATTATTCTTATAAAAAAAATCTTTATTTCATTGGGAAGACTTCATTTCAAATGAGCTTTGCATATAGTTGGTGAATTCATCAAAGACCCATAGATTCTTCATGGAAACGTACTTGATAACAACTCTTGTATATTGTCATGTTTTCAATGCCCTACCCCACAAAACTAATTTCAATATTGATGAAGAACCAATTCATTTTTGGTATATAGTATTATGTTGGTATAAATACCCATTTCCTTTTTGTCAAATTTAAGATTTGTTTGTGAAAGACAAGGTAGTACAAGCATAAGCTCTCCTACGGGTAAAGGAAATCCATGAAGAAAGAGAGAACAATACCATAATTTGAATCTATGGATTCCAAGACAAGACATTTTTGTTACCTAAATTTTTCATGGATAAATATTTTGTTTTTGAACTTTGCATGCAACATCACCCTTGGTTGATTCTATTTGAGCAAAAGAAGAAGATGAATTTCATTTTCTTTCCTTTTACTGTTGGAGATATAATTTTAAAAATGCAACACATTTTTTATAATTTGCTCAATTTTTAAATTCCTTTGATTAAAATGAAGAAGAGGTTATTTAGGGCTTTGACTTAGAAGGAATAATTTCTAAGCACTCGACTATGGTCAGATATGACAACTTGTTCACAAGAGTTACAAAATAAAGTGAAGCAAGTCACATTTGACCATCACGAGACAAAGAATTTCCTAGTCATACTAAATATTCCATTGTAAAAACCAACACAAGCATAGGAGGAAGAAACAAGGAAAGAGTGTAAGAATTCAATAGGCCCTCCTCCAACCTCTACATTCTAAAGTCAATGAGTTTGTCTTCCACTTAGTGAAAAAGGAATGTTACATTGAGTGGAAGGCAAAGTAATGATAGGCTCTCGGGTGGAGGAGACGAGGAAGAATCCCCTCTGGGATCGATGGTAGAAAGGTCACACACCATTCAGTCAACTAAATTTAAAGGTTCAAAGGAAACAAAAAGCATGGAAAAAATCATAGTTGTTGAAGTTGATAGTACTACACTACCTGATTTGGTTTTAGCTCACATGGCTAAAACACAAAGAATAATAAAGGAAATATCTAAAGATATGTAACTAATTTTAAAGATCACCTTATTCACTAGAAAAAATAAAATTATGATAGAAGTAACAAGAAGTTAAGAATTGAGAGAATGGAGGTTCACAATAAAAAATTTGTTGGTTAGACTTAGATGGATGTTGGTGTTTAAGAAGTCAGAAGCACTGGGCTCTTGAAATTATATCATACCATAGGATAAGCACTTTCTCATTCAATCAATGAGAAAGATGCAGAAAATATGAGGTTAAATAGAAGAATAAAAGATATTGAAGTCGATCTTAATCCCCTTCCTTTATTTATGACTCATCTATCCATACAAGCACAAGTAGTAGCAGTATCCACCCCTAGGACATTTCACATGATTAGAAAAGTGACTCACCTTAATGGAGTCAAATCTTATCTTGTTAATAATATTAATAAAATATTGGAAATTATTGAAGATGTATGGGAAATTATTATGAAACCAGCTCAAGAAAAGATAGAAAAGATAGATCAACGCCTTAAAATTCAGCCTCTTCGAGGGGGCAACCTCCTTTACATTACATAAATGAACAATTCTTGGATGATACAAATGAAAAAACCTCCTTTCTATATATAGGAGTCTAAGGAGTGACAATATAATCCAGCCAACCTAACAATAATAATATAAAGCCACAAAAATAATAATAGAGGGATTCTATGGGGCATAGAAATAACAGTATGGGGGTAATAGGGGCACAACAATGTAAATAAGGGGTATAACTACAATAGTAATGGGGTAATCACTAGTATTATAGGGACCCAACATGCCCCTCTCCTTCAAAAAAGTTTTGTCCTCAACGCTTGAGTAGTTTTGGATACTTCTGTATAAAATTCTCATCCTCCCATGTGGAATCTTCAGCGGATAAGTTCTTCCACTTGATAAGATACATTGAAATTAATCGATTTCGTAGTTGTCGAGTTCTCGTTTCTGTGACTGCTTCCGGTTCCAATATAATTTTTCCTTCCTCATCAAGTTTTGGCAATATTGTTTGAACTGGGAGCTTGTCGCCTATAGGCTATAACCTTCTTTAAACATGAAACATGGAAAACTGGGTGCAATCTAGAAGCTGCAGGAAGCTCCAATTTGTATGCCATAGTACCATTATTTTGCAACACCTTGCATGGACCATAATACTTTGGTGATAATATATTATCCTTCTTAGCTTGCTTGAGGGACATTTGCTTATATGGTTGTAGCCGTAGGAATACCCAATCACCTACATCAAAACTTCTTTCGTTGCGATGTTGATATGCTTGTTGTTTCATTATGTTCTATGCCAACACAAGGTTATCCTTTAAGAGTTGGAGGACTTGTTGTTGATGTTCAATGTGATGTTCCACTACCTGAACCTTAGAATTTTCTCTTAAATATGATGTGATGGATGGTGGTTGAAACCCATAAAGTGCCATAAATGGGGTCATTTTTGTTGCTGTATGGAAGGAAGTGTTATACCACCATTCAGCCAGAGGCAACCATTTGACCATTGTGTCTGTTTATCAGATACAAAGCAACGAAGATATCCTTCCAAACATGTGTTTACTATCTTAGTTTTCCCATCAGATTGAGGATGATAAGATGAGCTATGAGCTAACTGAGTACCAAGACAGAAAATAATTCTGTCCAAAAATTTCCAGTGAAAATGGGATCTCTGTCACTTACAATAATCTTTGGGTTTCCATGTAGCTTTTGAATTGTTTCCATAAATGCAGTAGAAACTGTACTGGCTTTAAATGGATGTGATAATGCACAAAAGTATGCATACTTGGTAAGTCTGTCAACTACCACCATGATGACACTCTTTCCCTCAGACTTGGGTAAACCTATGATAAAATCCATTGAAACCTCCTCCCAACGTTGGCTTGGAATGGATAAAGGTTGTAATAGACCCGGTGTCTTAATTGTTTCAACTTTATTTTGTTGGCAAACCAAACATTCCGCCACAAACTTTTGAATATCTGATTTAAGGCCATCCCAAAAAAATTCCTTCTTAACCCTGTGGTAAGTTTTTAAAAATCCTGAGTGCCCTCCTAAGGGAGAAGTGTGCAATTCCATAAGAATCTTTTGTTTTAGCTGGGAATTCTTACAGAGGTATAAGCTATCTTTGTACCATAACGAATCATTTTGCCAGCTAAATGTATCAGACGTACTGGAATCTTGTTGTAACTTTCGAATAAGTGCCCACACTTCTTCGTCATTCTTCCATTCCTCCCTTGCTTCGTTTATCCAATCTGGTTGGATAATAGAAATGGCGCACAACAATGCTTCCACATCCTCATCCTTTCTTGAGAGTGCATCTGCCACCACATTTTGCTTCCCTTTTTTGTAGATGATTTCAAAGTCATAACCCAACATCTTTGTGACCCACTTTTGTTGCTCTTCAGAGGATAATCTTTGTTCTAAAAAGTATTTAAGGCTATCATGATCCGTTTTTACCTTGAAGTGTCTTCCCATTAGGTAGGGTCGCCATTTCTTAAGTGCATGGAGTATTGCCAACATTTCCTTCTCATAAATAGCTTTGTGTAAAAACTTTCCCTTGATTGGACGACTTTCAAAAGCAATGGGTCTTTCATCTTGCATTAGAACAACACCAATTCCATTTCCTGAAGCATCACATTCCACAATAAAGGTTTTTGTGAAGTCCGGTGTAGCTAAGACCGGTGCTTGGCACATTGCCTCTTTAAGATGTTCAAAAGCCTTTGTTGCTTCCAGAGTCCATGAAAATGCATCTTTCTTCAATAATGTTGTTAGAGGTGCTGCTATTCTTCCATAATTCTTAACAAACTTGTGATAATACCCTGTCAACCCAAGAAATCCTCGCAGATGCTTTATGGATGTGGGGATTTCCATTCCTTAATGGCTTTAATTTTGCTAGGGTCTACCTTAACTCCTTCATGAGATACAATATGACCCAGATATTCCACCTCTTGTACTCCAAAGAAACATTTGGATCTTTTTGCATATAATTGTTTCTCCTCCAATAGTTGTAGCACCCTGTCAACATGTTCAACATGATCCTTCCAAGACTTGCTGTAGATTAGTATATCATCAAAAAATACTAACACAAATTTTCTAAGGAATGGTTTGAAAATTGAATTCATCAAACCTTGAAATGTTGAAGGTGAATTGGTAAGGCCAAAAG
>APFE030883839.1:44333-57938 GCA_000404065.3 Pinus taeda | reverse complement strand
AAAAATGCAAAACAATAAAAACCCCACTACAAAAAAAATTAAAATTAAAATAGGAAACAAGAAAATATGAAGAAAACGACCACTTCAAAAACTGTCAAATTTAGAAAATAATGATTTACATTTCATACACTAGAAAATTTAAAGTAAAAAAATAGGACTTTTACAAAAAGGGTGTGATGCAGAATACTCACTTTTTTAAATCAGCATGAAAATCACTACCATTCTAAAACGTAATGTACATGAAAAAAATTAAAGTTCCAAAAACTATGCTCTAAAATAAACATGTGTGTTCTGCATCACCCCTTTTCAAAATTAGGTCATTTTTTTTTGCCATCTCTACGAAATGGGTAACAGTATCAGTTCCCGTTTCAAAGTTTACATTGTTATGCCCTAACCATTGGGAAAACTCTATAGTCAAGGATCAGTTTTGGATCACTTTGAGTTGCATGCTATGAGTTCCATGTGTTGAGGTTGACTTGGGCAGTTGGAGACCTCAACTAGGAGAAGATCTTGCAGTGATTGGTTTGGATGCCATTGGACTGGGGGAGGGCAGCATGTTGGCTACCCAAAGTAGCCGGTGACTCGCAGTCATAAAGAGATTTTGACCACTAAAGTTTGGGTGAAGTTGTTGAGCCTATGTGTAGCTCTTTGATGGACGAAAGAGGCTACTAGAAGGAAGATTGGAGCTTAGGCATTGGCTAGCCTAGTGAGAAGATTGGATCAGCTCATGTTCATTGTAGCAGAAGTGACTTGCAACAATTATAGGTGGAAGCCCTCCTAGAGACTTTATGTGTTGTCCTTTAATAGACTAAGGGGTAGCTAGAGAGCATAGCATAAGCGAAGGATCGACATGATAAGATATGACATAGAGGCTGCAGCGAGATTGTCATTGTATCTTGTATTTTATAAACTATTGTGTTATTCAAATTGGTTTAATATAATGAAGATTGGGTTTTACATATTTGTACAATATTTTGTAAAAATTTGTCTATAATTGTGCATATCCGATTTACTTCTTTATACTATTCTACTGTGCAAAGTAGTTCTATTGAGATTCTTGGTTTGGTAGCATCAGAGATTCTAAGATTCTATCCTAGACCAAAGATCATGGAAATTCAACAGACTCTTCATGTTCCACATATGACTCTTGGCCTTCCATACATTACATTTTGTCATTTCTTGAGAATACATCATTACATTCCACATGATGTGGCAAGACACATGGACACATATTGACCATTATGATGATATTTGTACATGTTACAACTTGACCATGATGACATAGAATTCATGATGAGATGGAAATTCCAAGTTGTCTTGCTTGCTACTTCATTTTTCATTGTTGATGATAAATATGATCTATGCTTCATCTTCATAAAATATCTAATTTTTTTCTTATCTTCACCCTCCAAAAGGTCCTTGATCACTATCATAATCCTCAGATTCATCATGCAATGTCTTATTTCTGTCTTGGTCCATGATCTGCTTCATGTCTTCATGTTTGTTCTTTTTTTTTGTTATTCTTCTTTGCAGGTGTTTCTTTATGCTTTATCATTTCTATCTGCTTGAGCATCTCCTTATCATGTTGAGCTAGTACTCCTTCGAATGAATATCATTCATGGAAAGGTAAAATCAATCTTAAAACATATATTCTATCACTACCTAGCTCAAGGAATGATATGCTCATAATAGACCTGTGAAAGGGTTAGAAGAAGAAGGCTTGATTAGGAGGGCATAATTAAACTCATCAAGGCTCACAAGAGGCCTTCAAGGTGCACTTATGTGCTCAAGTAAGAGAGAGAGAGAGCTCAAGTGTCTAGGGGCTCACTTTGAAGAGACCAAGGAGTGAGGCTTCAGGCTTGTAGGCCTTCAAGGTGTGATCATGCGCTCAAAGAGACTAAGAAGTCGCAAGGGTGCACTCTGAAGAGACAAAGGATGAGGCTTCAGGGCTTGGGACCTTCAAGGTGCACTCATGCACTTAAAGAGGGTGCAATTCTTCATGTTGTAGGAGTGTTCTCAATCTTCAAGCTTCGTGACTACACCACAAACTCTAAGGCTTCATGCTTTGTGAGTGTGTCATGTGATCTAAGAGAAGAATGAAGCTTCATTCTTTGTGCCATGTGCTCAAGGATGGCACAATTCTTCGAGTCGAAAAAGTGTGCTCATAGTCCTGAAGTGTGCTCGTTGTTTTGAAGTGCGCTCAGGATCTTAGAGTGTGCTTTGAAGGAAAAAGGTCTTTATTTGTCCATAGTACACTTTTTAGGGGAGAGAAGGTCCTTATTCTTCTGAAGTGAGCTTTTATCACTGAAAATTTGAAGTGTGCTTCATTGTTTTGAAGTGTGCTTCATTATTTTGAAGTGCACTTCATTATTTCGACATGCACTTCTTGTTTCGAAGTGTGGTCAGGCTCGGGTGGGCACGATTCTCTCCAACAATGGCTACTTTTTCATCTACAATGTGATTTCCATTGAGGGAGGTAGCACAAGGCTAGGTGACTTATCCAGAGGAAGTAATGATGCATTGTGAGAGGGAGGATACCTTAGAAAATATTGATTGCAGAAGTATGGAAGGAAATGTATGTGAATGAGTTTCATGAATAAGTTGTGGTTATCACCTAGTAAGAGGGTTAATGCCTTTATAACTTGCATTGGGTTGAAGGACCAAGAAGAGCTCTCACAATGGCTAAGTGTGGGATCAACAAAGTAGGAGAAGAAATGCATCCTAACATGACTCAAACATAGGTCACGCACATAAATGCAATCAATACAATCCAATGGGATGCGCAAGATTCATGAACAATAGTCACCCCTTAAAAGAACAACAAAGTGCCACCTATTTCTAAGTGTGATGGTTGAAAAAACACCTTACAACACTTAGAACACAAGTTAAGCAACGACTGTGTCTAAAAGGTGCGCTAAGCTATAGGAATGTGTCTAGAACATATTTCAATGATATGTAAGACGATTTGATGCAGAAGAGTGAGCTAGAACTAACTTTTGTGATACACAAAGGTGTGGCACACGTAAAAGTGAAAAAAACAAAAGTGACACTTGTGATAGGAGGAAGACATGAAGATGACACTTGCAAAATGCGAACGAAATTGAAAGTGACACATGCCAGAGCAAAGATAACATGAAAAATTCCATTTATTAAGGTGAAAATGAGAAAAAGTGATAATCGTGAATGTAAAAGTGACACTTGTGAAAGGGAAAGTGCGCAACAATGATAGTTGAGAAAACTCTCCATAATAAAAGTACAAACAAAACCAAGTAAGGGAGACTTCTGATGAAAGTGCACACTAACTAACATCATTAGTTGAACATCACACAGGCACTGTCTTGATGGATGATGCTATGATTGTTCAATCTTGCATAAAGGAAGTGTTCACATGAACTCATCGAAGACTGTGCATGTGAGTGAAAGTGACTTGCATACTTAAATTCTTTTCAAAACACCAAACAAGCATGGAGTAACCATAGATCAACAGATCATGAGATCCTCAGCAGGCTCCAAAATTCAAGTGTGAGCAAAATTTTGGAGGTTGTTGATCGCAGTGACAACACTTGGAGAAACAATGGTAGAACTCCAGCTTCTTTCCTTAGGTTTAATTCTCTAAGTGCAAGGTCTCAATCTTTCAGAAAAATTGACCCATCTTGCAAATTAACTTAGTTTCACTACTTAACCCAGTTAGAGATACAATCCCCTTCATTCCCTTACTCGGTTAAACACATATCAAGGCTTTCCAAATCAGAATTATTTCGATGTAGGAAAGGGTAACTTGCATGCTGAGTTTAAGATGTTCAAAGTATGAGTATGAGTATGAGTTTAAGGGTACAGTGTTGAATTTTCTTCACATGACTTTCCTTGATGTTGTAACAACCCTGGTGACAAGTTCATGTAATAAAAGTTAATAAAGGCAAAATAAGACCACGATTAAGGGATACTTGTTCCAAGCTTAATGTTGGGAAAATATATCCTAGTGGGCATCAATAGATGTGTGTTTTGGCTAAGGAAAATTGGAAAAGTTTAAGGCAAAAGAACTAAAAGGAAAAAAAGGCTTTTTTTGGCACATTTATTAATGAAAATAAAGGAAAATAGGAGAACAGGAAGGTAAAAGGTCACAGGTTGCATGTGAGGAGGAAATTGAAGGAAAATAATGGACAATGAAGAAACTAGAGGCCTCATTCATAAAAAGGCTTCTAAGGACCAGTTCATGGCTTTTGTCAGTTCAATATTTTGTTAGTTTAGCTTTAGAGCTCTCTCATTATTCTCTCTCTCTCTCACTCGTGGTCACTTGGAGTTTCTTGGAGTACTCTAGTTTGAAGCAAGGAAATGAAAAGCAAGCAAGGATCAAGGAAGGAAAGCAGGATCAAGCAACTTCAGCAGGCATACTTGCAGGTAATATTTTTCATGTGTGATTTACTAGTTGGTTTGGACATGCATGGCCCTGCCTATTGGTGCATGGTTCTCTTGCTATTGGTGGCATGGTTTTGTCGAGTTCTGACAGTGGATTTCAGCCTAGCCTTGCCTTTTTCCGAATGCCATGGTGTTGGGATATTTATTTCATTTTTTTAGCTTTGGTTTGCTGGTTGGATTTCAGAATTTGGGGCGGAGGTGGTTTCAGGTTCCATTCCCAAAGGCCTAGGAATCCCTTGATGAAGAAATTTCAACCCCCACTCTAGTTATCTATTTTCCTTATCACTCCATGAATTTAGTTTTAAATCCAAGCATGATAAAAAATTCTAAAATCTAAAAATGACAATATTTTATGAAAACAAAAATTTAGAGATTTCACAACTGTTGAAATTGCAGATATAAAACACAACACAATTATGATAGCCACACACAGAAAATAACACAATGATTTTTGGTCAATGTGACTTTGGAAAAACCCCCTACAACTTTTAGGGAAAACCAGTTTGAGAGCTCTTCTTTATTTCTGAAAATGCTTTTACAGAGAAACTGAAATACACATTAAAAATTCTAGCAACCACAAATTACAACTTATCTCGATTTTTGTGCTTGCAATCTGCCTCGAAAATCATGCCAATAAGCAAACCAAAATAGAAATTTTAATAGCAATAATACATAAATGTTGTATGACCTGCCTTGGAAAATTTTCCATGAACTTTTTGTACAGACCATACGAATTTCAGCAATACGATTGCCTCAAAATTCGTGCCCAAATCTGCTATCCCTCTTCCTCGATTTCTGTGCTTTCCCTCTTCCTCGATTTCTATGCCTCTCTTGTTGTATGGTTTTTCCTTGGGATGCGTGCCAATAAATTCTGCTACCCAGATTTGTTGAAATGTCTTCTTGATTCTCTCCTTCACTTCCTCACTACTCAGAAATTTTCTCCTTACTCTCTCTCCTCTTTCTCTCAAATGCTCATGAAAGAATGAATCGATATTTTTCTCTTCTCTTCTCCTTTTATTCTCTAAATGTCCTTTTGGGTTACCCTAAGATCTAATGGCTGAGATTCCTTTAGATCTAGGGATAAGAATAAATGTGCATTTAATTCTCACTTTCTATTTTTTAACTCACCCTTAACTCACCCACTTAAATAAACACTGAGTTAGCCTTTTATTTCCATAGTCACTTTTTCACTTTCTAATTCTTCATTGACTTTAATAAAGTCACATTTAAATTAGAATGTAACTTTACCACTTATAAAGTCACTACTAAATTAGAATGTAACTTTACCACTTATAAAGTCACTTTTAAATTAGAATGTAGCTTTACCACTTATAAAGTCACTTTTAAATTAAATTGACTTCACCACTTATAAAGTCACTTTAGAAGAAACGTAAAAAAATAAATTTGGACACTTTTCCCTAGGCCAAAGATCAAAGCCTTAAGGAACCACTTGTCCTCTCATACCCAAATTTTAACACTCTCTCTTACTGAGGAAAGTGTTCCTCACCACTCCCATCTTGTCTCTGAAGTAGACATGCTTGCCACGTGGTAAGGCTTTGGTGAAAATGTCCACTACCTGCTCGTTTGTGGAAATGTACTCAAGCTTGATAGCTCCCTTTTGGACATAGTCTCTAATGAAGTGATACTTGATCTCAATATGCTTTGACTTGTCATGAAAAACTGGATTCTTCGTGAGTTTTATGCAACTCTGATTATCATAGTAAATTATTGAAGGTCTTAATGCCTGACCAAATAGACAAAACATAATATTGGAAAGCCATATGGCCTCACAACTAGTGAAACTAGCAGCCATATACTCTGCCTCAGCTGAGCTCAATGCAACTGACTGTTGTTTCTGGCCAATCCACGACAGAATTGCCAAACCCAACCCAAAACGGCACTTGGAAGTACTCATACTATTTGAAGCACAACCTGCCCAATATGAATTCGTGTACCCTGTTTGTCTCACTCCATCACCGTGTCTATAATCCAAACCAAAATCCACAGTCCCCTGCAAGTAAAAAAGAATGTGCTTTGCAACGACCCAGTGCACTTTCCTGGGCTCACACATGAACTGACTCATAGTGTTAACTGCAAAACATATATATGGTCAAGTGTTGACCAAATACATCAAGTAACCAATCAGTTGTCTGTATAGAGTAGGATCCACCAACTCAGAATTAGATGCTAAGAATATCCACAATGTACTTCCCTTGTCCCAAGAAGAAATGCCCCTCCTCCTCCCACACCTCCAATCCCAGAAAATAATGCATGAAGCAAATATCCTTCATCTCAAACTTTGAAGCAAGATCTTTCTTGCAGCCTTCAATGAGTCTCTCTGCACCAGTGATGATCAAGTCATTAACATGCAACACAAGAATGAGATGCTCCTCAACCACCACAATGAAGTATAGGTTCAGATCAGCCTCACTCTTTGTGAAACCCAATTGCTGCAAGTATGTATCAATCCTCGAGTACCAAGATCTGGGAGCTTGCGTTAGACCTTAGAGTTCATTTTTCAATCTGCATACATGGGACTCCTTCCCATGCACCTCAAAGCCCTACGGTTGCTCAATAGAAACCTCATCCTGAATGAAGCCATTGAGAAATGTGGTCTTCACATCCATTTGGTGGATCTTCCAACCCATCTCTGCTGGAATCGTTATAATGGAGTGAATAGATGTATACTGAGCTACGGGAGTGAAGGTCTCCTCATAGTCAACTCCCTCTACCTATGAGAACCCACTTGCCACAAATCGAGCCTTGAACTTCTCGATGATGCCATCTACAACATGCTTTATTTTGTAGAACCGTTTGGAAGTAACAACTGATTTACCTTCAAGCCTTGGCACTACCTCCCAAACATCATTCTTCATAATAGAAGAATACTCCTCCATCAGGGCCTCTCTCCAAACCTGCTGGCTGGCTGCCTCCTCATAAATAGAAGGCTCAAAGTCAATAATGCTTGTTACCAATGCCATTTAACTATAGAATGCCTCAGGTGGTTTACTCTCTCTAACCTGTCTCTTTGGCCTAGAAACTGATGTGGCCTCACGTAAGGTATCTTGAAGCCACTTGGGTTTCCTCTTCCCTGAGCATACTTCTCCCACCGGAGTGAAAGAATCCTCATCGTCATCTGAATCCTGAACTTGTGAAGGCCTGCCAAGTGACCTCATGCATGAATCTGTGCTTGTAGATGCTGAAGTACCGTGCGAACTGTCCATTATTAGACTACACTGTGATCTGCTTTACGGATTGCCCTGCATGTTGCCTGAAGAACCACCCACCTGAATCTGAGAGCCACTGCTCACTAATGGATTTGACACTGTAATCGATGTACCTCCTGATCCATGACCAGTGGATCCCTGTGACTGACTCAGCTGCTCCTCAGGGTCTGGTGACTCTGGATACTCTAACTCTCGTGACCTCCTAAAATCTCTCTCCTCCTCAAACTTCACATCCTACCTGACAACCACTTTCCTCTACATAGGAATATAAATCCAATAAGCTTTCTAGGTCTCGCTATAACCCCCAAATATGCCATTATCTGCAGTGGGCTCTAGCTTGGTCTTCTTCTCCGTGGGGACATAGGAAATGTAAGGCACCCAAAGATACGAAAGTGCCCAACATCAGGCTTCTTCCTAGAAAAATCCTCCTCCGGAGTCACATTCCACAAGGCATGATGTGGACTCTTGTTCTTTAAGTACACAACAGTGTTGCAGACCTCTGCCCACAAAAATAAAGGTAACCCCTGATCATGAAGCATGGCTTTGGCAGCCCCTGCAATGGATCTGTTCTTCCTCTGTGCAACCCCATTCTGTTGGGGGTAGTAAGGAACTGTAAACTCCCTCCTAATGCCTACTTCAGCACGAAAATCAACAAAGTCACCAAAGGTATACTCCCTTCCATTATCCGAGCTGAGGACCTTGATCTTCCTACTTGTCTGGGTCTCTAAAAGAGATTTGAACTCTTGAAACCACTTGAAGACCTCACTCTTGGTCTTCAAGAAATAAATATAGGTCTTCTTGGAGTGGTCATCAATGAATAAAACATAGTACTCATAGCCACTGAAGGATACATGAGACATCCGACCACTGTTATGGATCTGATCTGGAAATATAAGACAATGCAAATAAAACCAAGAATAAGAAGATCTGAATATAGAAATGCTTCACTTTATTGATATCAAACCCTTAAGGTAGGGCAACACCATACATTTACTCATTAAGGAAGGAGAACACTCCACAAGCCATATGTCTGTTCATACAATAATCCTTCACCCTCTCAATGTGGAGTCTCTAGCCTCTATATAGGCCTCATACATACAATACCATGGGTCATTACCATGGTTCCCTCAATACCATCTATCTAATACCATGGGCCCATTACATTATTACTAACTACTTATGGTCTCTTACATGATATGGGCTAACCACCTTATTTATTACTATGGCCCATCCCATTATCGCATTATTCCCTTGGGTACCTCCCTTTGTACCCCATATTATCCCCCCTAGGTATATAACAACTACTCACATCGGTATGAATCAAGTTAAGGATCCCGGTCGCTCTACTATCACTGCTGAGAAAAGGGGATCTGGAAAACTTCCTCATAACACATCCTCTGCATACATCAAGATGACTAGAACTAAAATCTGGCACAATAGTGGTGATCTCCTGCAATGTACTCAAGGCCCCATGATACATGTGCCCCATCCTGCAGTGCCAAATCTCACACAACTTTGAACTGATAGATCTTTTATCGGCCCTGTCTTGGGTGCTGCTACTCAATGCCATCAGGGTCTGGAATGAGAACTTGTACACCTTGGCATGGCGTACACCAATCTATCTAACTGAAGAAGTTGGAGTTCCCTTAGGATATATAAGCACCTGCCCTCTCCTAAACAACACATCATACCCTCTGTCCTCAAGTGCTGAGATGGATATTAGGTTCTTCTTCATTCCAGGCACATATAGAACATATGACACTTTCAAGGGAGGCTTGGGTCCCCTATCAAATGTCAATGTCCCGACATTGAATGCTCCAACAATGTTGTCATCACCAAGTACTACCTCCATATAAGTATCACCCTCTAAATGCTCTAAGAATTACTCTCTGATTCCTGTCATGTTGCGGGAAGCACCACTATCAACATACCAAATGCTAGAAGATGCTCTGCTAGTAGCGGGGAATACACACTCCCTCTGAACCTGTATGACAGGTGATCCTACACTAGTAGCCTCACAAGCTATGAACCCAAACTCCCGATCAAAGCTCTCTTAGACGCTCTCTATCTCTGCAGAAGTTGCCATGGGTTTTTCTTTTCCTTTCTTGTTCTTCTTCTCCAGACACAGAAAAACATAGTGTCCCAAATTTTGACAATTCCAACGTTTGACTTTGGAATAGTCCTTCTCCTTGTTCTGTTGCTTGCCTCTACCTTTTCCTTTGCCTCCACTATTGGAAGCTTGCTTTTTTTCTCTGCCCTTCTTGCCTCTTACTAACAATGCCACATTGTCATCCTCTTCCACCTATTTGGCTGCCCAAAGATGGTTCTTTCTGATCTCATTTTGAATGCAATCATACCACAACCTCTCCCAATCAGGAAGGTTTTCCGTGCAACAATGCCATCCACAAAATTCTCCCAAGTCTTGGGAAGACCATTCAAAGCAATCATAACCAACTCAGTGGGTGCAATAATCTCACCTACAGTTGCCAACTCATCTCTCACTGAAGTGATTTTTGTGAGGTATGTTGTAGCACTGTCAGTCTTAACCATTTTAATGGACTTTAGTTTCTCCTTTAGGACCATTTTTCTGTTTTCATTTGAGCTCTGGTAAAGACTGGTCAAGGTTGTCCACATCTCATGTGCATAAGTCTTTCCTCTCACATGACGAATAACATGGTCTTTGATTCCTTCCAGAATCAATCTTTTTGCCTTTCTTTTTGTTAAACTCTGCCAACTGTACAAGATCAGCAGGTACTACTATTGGGTTTTGTGTGGTATTTACCATAATGCCCCAGACTTCTGCTTCCTCAAAGATGCTCTGGATTCTCTCCTTCCATGCACTATAGTTGTTATGCCCATCCAACTTGTCTTCAACTCTCAAACCCAAAGACATGTTTCACTGTCCTACCAAACTGAAATTTTCAAATCCATGGTAAAGGTTTATGTTTTCTATGTAAAAATAAACTTGTTATAATTTTCATTTTGTTGTCCCAAATTGCACTTTTCAGCCAACCAAGTTTTGATACCATGAAGAAATTTCAATGCCCACTCCGATTATTAGTTTTCCTTATCACTCCATGAATTTAGTTTTAAATCCAAGCATGATAAAAAAATTCTAAAATCTGGAAATGACAATATTTTCTGTAGAGATTTCACAACTGCTGAAATTGCATAAATAAAACACAACAAAATTATGACAGCCATACATAGAAAATAACACAATGATTTTTGGTCAATGTGACCCTGGAAAAACCCCCTACAACTCTTGGGGAAAACCAGTTTGAGAGCTCTTCTTTATTTCTGAAAATGATTTTACAAAGAAACTGAAATACACAGTAAAAATTCCAGCAACCACAAATTAAAACTTATCTCAATTTCTGTGCTTGCGCTCTGCCTCGAAAATCATGCCAATAAGCAAACAGGGAAAACATAAAGTTTTACAGCAATAAAACAACATTAAATGTTGTACGGCCTGCCTCAAAAAATGTGCCTAGAACTTGTACGAACCGTACAGATTTCAACAGTGCGGTTGCCTCGAAACTCATGCCCAAATCTACCTTGAAATTCATGCCCTTACTATTGTTCCTCTTCCTCGATTCCTGTGCCTTTCTCTTGCTGTACGGTTTTTCCTTGGGATGCATGCCAATAAATGTTGCCGCACAGATTTGCTGAGATGTCTTCTTGCTGCTCTCCTTCACTTCCTCACTACTCAGAAATTTTCTCCTTTCTCTCTCTTCTCTTTCTCTCAAATGCTCATGAAAGAATGAATTGATTGTTTTCTCTTCTCTTCTCCTTTTATTCTCCAAATGACCTTTTGGGTTACCCTAAGATCTAATGGCTAAGATTCATTTAGATCTAGGGATGAGAATAAATGTGGATTTAATTCTCACTTTCTATTATTTAACTCACCCACTTAAATAAAGACCCACTTAACCTTTTATTTCCATAGTCACTTTTTCACTTTCTAATTTTTCATTGACTTTAATAAAGTCACCTTTAAATTTAAAATGTAATTTTACCACTTATAAATTAACTTTTAAATTAGAATGTAGCTTTACCACTTATAAAGTCACTTTTAAATTAAATTGACTTTACCACTTATAAAGTCACTTTAGGAGAAACGTAAAAAGTAAATTTGGACACTTTTCCCTAGGCCAAAGATCAAAGCCTTAGGGAACCACTTGTTCTCTGGTACCCAAATTTTAACACTTGATTGGTTTTGTCAGGATACATGGTAAAGCCTGAGGGAGAAGTCTTGTTTTAGGGCCTAATGATCCAGGTTTGGTTTGCAATAAAGCCTGAGAGGCTAGTCTCGGTTTAGGGCCTAGTGATTTAGTTTGGATTGCGGTAAAGCCTAAGAGATAAGGCGACAAAAAAATTCCTCAAGGATAGTGATAGATTCTGGATAGCATTCCAAGTTCGGTTCGGTTGTGATCAGAGCACCGATTTTGGTGTGATCACAATTTGATGAGGGTGGAGGTGGTTTAACCTCTAGATTCCCTTGGTTGTTCTTGTAGTGACTGTTCTATGAGATCCAACATTCATGTTTGGAATATGGCACGGGGTGACTAGGTGAAATAGAGATTTGGTTCAGCCATGTCTATGGTCGGGTGGTACGTGGAAGTCCCAAACCTGGTCGGATTTACCTATGATTAATAAAAGCTAATTTCTCTTACTTTTGTACTGATTTATATGTGGATTTAATGGTTATCATATCTTTGATATATATGATTTTATGTTGGTTATAAGCATGGTTAAATGACTGGTTCATGTCATGGTTATTTTATGTATTTACTTGTAACTGTTAAATGACTGGATGCAATACCTCATTGATGATATAATAGTTCATTTGAGAAGGAGGTAATCCTTCTGGTTATGTTCCATAAGTTATTTTAGTCATTTATGCTCTATCTTGTATCCTAGATCTATAGGTTGTATTGATGTCAAGTGTTTGACAGAATGTCAGTCCCGGTTGGGGATGCTCAGGCATAATCCTGAGGTTGAGTTTGATTCATTGGCATTGTTATCATGTTTTTAATGATTCCAAAAGGTTCCAACAAGTTCTGGGCAGAGGCCGGGAAGTCTGGACTAGAAAAATGGCTCAATTTCTGGGATTTCTAGCCCACATAACATTATCCTAGAGACTAACTCTCTTGGGCAGTATCTGGGGAGCGTTACTCTGCCCTAAGTTGCTCAAACAATAGTGGAACTCAGGGACAGGTTGTCTTAGTGGATGCCTTGTTTCCTGAGGGGTCTGTTGATGTTGTTGGATGTCTGTGTGTGATGTTTCGTCGATTCCACTTCCTTAAGGACACATAGGAGGTTGAATCCCATCATAGTAGCCTCTCGTCTCATGTTTACCCCAATTGGCAGGGTTACTTTGGGTAGACCTAGGAGGGGGTGTTACATATTTATCACTTGCATACAAAGATTTATCTCTCATAAGAAGCAATTGACCAAGGTCACTAACAAGAATGATGAATCTACTACCAAAAAAAATTATAGTTTGTTTTTTTGAAAATGCTTCTCATAATCAAGAATCAATCTATATGAAAAACATATGTCCTATAAATCTCATTTCATTAATAAAAATATATCAAAAGTTTCTTATTTCTTCTTGAAATGTTACTAGAGATTGTCCATGTAATAGTTAGGTAGATTTAATAGGAAATTTTAGTGTTAGGTATATTGTCTTTACATGCATATTAAAAACAATTATCCTTATTTTAGGAAGCAAAAAGAAATAAACTATTTCCATTAGCTATTGAAGTAGAAAGCATATGAAAAATATAGTAAGATAAGAGTTGCAGGTGTGTTGTTTCTTGAATAATCATTTTAAATAGATCAAGATTTTCATTTTCAATTGAATGCTGTAAAATGATGTTAAAAACAAGTCCTTTAGTTTCTAAAAAGGAATGTAGTGATGCAAAGGTGTTATGAAAATTGCCAACAATATCACTTT
>APFE030883839.1:2272-44146 GCA_000404065.3 Pinus taeda | reverse complement strand
GAATTGATTCAAATCAATCATAAATCTTAAATCAACATGTATTCAATCACGAATATGAAAGTATGAAACTTAGACATTAGTATATCAAAATTAAAGTATGAAATTTAGACATTAGTATATGAAAATTATATTGAATGTTGTTTCTTGAATAAAAAATCATGATTTTCATTTTCAACTAAATGCCATAAAATTTTGTCGATTTTATGTCAAAAACATATTTTGGAGGGGAAGCTCGGCTTCACTCCACATCAAGCATGTTGAACTAGGGTTTACAACAGGGTTTCAAAGCTGGTCACCATGGAGGGGTGAGGAGGGGGGAGTTCCACTCCCTCCTATAGTCATGTAGTCTCGAACCGCTTCAAGAAGTTGATGGAGATAGGAACGAGGAGCATCAACACTGAGAAATAGGGAAACATCAGATCTCAGGATCAGGAACAGGAAGAGAACCATGAGGAAGGTAGAAGAGAAAAGAGAGCGGGAGGAAGCAGTCAAAGAGCGGAGCACAAGAAAATGACAGGAATTTGCAAACCTAGGTCAACCATCACACTCAAGGTTGTTTTAAGTGACCTGACGCTTCAGTTGCATAGAGATCACATGACTTATGCAATAATATGCAAGTTTATGTGGATATGGCTAATGGATAAGGCTTTGTTTACTTGGATAAAGAACCATTGGAAACATAAGGGAGAAATAAATCTTCACCTTGGGTCCAAGGGTTTCTTCACAATCATGTTCACAAACTTAGAGGACAAAGACAGAGTATTCGAAGGAGGACCATATTTTTTCGCAGCTGGAGGCCTCTATATGTGACCATGGGTGATGAATTTTGTCTCGGAATGAGAGACATTCACTTCAGTGCTGGTATGGATAAGACTCTACTCCCTACCTTTAGATTATTGGCTTCCAGAATCCTTAAAAGCCATAGGCAATAAACTAGGTCATTTTTTAAAGATATCATATGCGACTCTACAAGGGAAATACACCTCCTTTGCCCGAATATGCATAGAAATGGACATATCTGGAGCACTTCTAGATGAAATAATTCTAGAAGTTTATGATGAAGAATGGGTGCAGGCAGTGGACTATGAACATGTCCCATTCAAATGCCGCAAATGTCATGAACACGGGCATCTCTTCAGAGACTGCCCATTGAACAAGATGGAGAACAATATTAAAACCAACACACGCAAAGATACTGAAGGCTTTACCAAGGTGGGAGGCAGAGGGAAAGGAGGGAAAAAGAACCAAAATAAAATTAGTGAGGAGTAGCAACCAAGTTATACCAACTTCAAAATATTAGAAAAAGAAGATGGGAACATTGGGACGAACCAAGTAATGGAGGATAGTTCTGCAGAAAAGGGGGGGAAATATGATAGCATGGAGGATACACCTGAAAACAGTAAGCAAAAGGAGGATCTGACCAGCACAATGGAACTTGATAGGGACCATGAGATGACCCCAAGCGAGGTTGTAACGGAGGACCATGAGCTGCAAGAAATTCTTGAAAGGGAGAATCTTGATCTAGAAAAGTTCTTGGAGCAGGGAACCACCAAAGGGGTTGATTCCCTACCACAAGAGGAGTATGACATAGTAAAACAGCTCTTCCTTTGGAGATCTCAAGCAAAGGGCTCTAGAGTTAAAAGAAACCACGATAGCCAGGAAAGCTGAGGGGTTAAAACTATGGAGGCAACACCGAGACATGATCCCAAGAATCTAGGCAGGAAAAGAGGAAGAAAAAGACAGAATGAGCCGCTGATAGAGTGTGGGAAACTCATAATCAACTCAGGTAAGATGAAAGATCTTACTAGTTACTCTTTTACAAACCTTTCTTAATGAAGCTCACCACATGGAATATTAGGGGACTAGGAAGTAAAAGGAAACAAAGAAATCTTAACAATAGAATAAAAGAAGAAAAACCAGATATGATGTTTATCTAGGAAACAAAATGTTCAATAGAAAAAATAAGAGGAATACACAACAAATGACTCATCAAGTATGAATATCTAGAATTTAAATCAGACAACACACAGGAGGAATTCTTACACTTTGGAACCCCCAAAAGCTTGGAATCCTAGATGCTAAAGCATCTAGGAACAACCTATCAATGGTAATCCAACCTTTGGGTGATAAGGAAGTCTATTTGTTCACAAATGTCTATGGTCTGCAAAAACTTGAAGACAAGCTCAAGCTTCTCATCTCTCTGAAGGAGCTAAGAGAAATATATCTGAATATGCCCTGGATTTTGGGAGGGGACTTCAATATGATCATATCTTTTACGGAAAAAAAGGTGGGACTAGAACACTAGGTAGAGACTCCATCGCCTTTCAGAACTTCCTAAATGACATGAAGCTAGTGGATACGGAGCCAAAAAATGGCACCTTTACCTGGAATAATAAAAGGGGAGGGGCTTCTCAAGTTGCCTTTAAGCTTGATATATTCGTAATCTCTAAGGACCTCATTCTCACAGGCCTTGACTTCTCTAATTTAATCCTCCCTTTTGGAGGCTCAGATCACTGGCCCATCCAACTGGAAGCTTCTTTTATAGGCACTCCGAGAAATAGACCTTTCAGGTTTGAGAATATTTGGCTCACCCACCCTAACTTCAACAACAATATTGAAAAAAGGTGGATAGAAGATATCCCCGTTCAAGGAACTAATATGTTCCTTCTACACCAGAGATTGAAACACATCAAACTTAGGCTAAAATATTGGAACAAAAATGAGTTCGGCAACATCTTCAAAGCCAAAAAAGAAGTTGAACAGAAACTACAGGGAATTAACCAGGTCCTCATCTCAGATGGTTTTACCAAGGAAAGGAAAATACAAGCTGACTGTCTCCAACAGGAATGGGACAAAAAATGCAAGCAAGAGGAGATCTTTTGGAGACAGAAATAGAGAGCACAATGGTTAAAAGAAGGAGAAAGAAACACAAAGTTTTTTCACAAGTCAACCATGGAACACAGGTCTCATAACAGGGTTTCAAAACTCAAAGATACTCAAGGAAAATAGCTCAACACCCACAAAGAAATAGAATCTGCTCTGGTTCAGCATTTCTAAAGCATAGTAGAGGAGCCTCTCATTGACAGATCACAATTTATCAATAACTTCACAAAGCGCATTCCTAGGTTGGTAACTAGAGAAGACAGTTACAATCTTAACATGCTAGTGACTGAAGAGGAGTTCAGTGAAGTTATTAAAGAGATGCAAAATGGGAAAGCTCCAAGCCCGGATGGGTTCAATGTAGACTTCTTTAAAGCATGTTGGGAAACAGTCAAACATGATATCCTTGAGGTAGTGGAGGACTCGAGGAGGAATAAAATTGTCTTGAGGGCGCTCAATGCCTCTTTCATAACTTTGATTCCAAAGTAGGAAAAAGTTATGAAACTTGATAGATTTATACCCATAGCTTTATGCAATGTGGTGTACAAAATTATATCCAAAGTAATTGCAAATAGGTTCAAGCCCCTTCTACCAACTCTTGTGTCTGAGGAACAAACTGGATATGTGGAAGGAAGGCAAATTCTAAACAACACCATCCAAGCTCACGAGGTGCTACATTCTCTCAAGAGCATTAAGCAAGTAGGTATGATCATCCAACTTGACCTAGCAAAAGCCTATGATAAGCTAAGTTGGGCTTATATCAGGGAAGTACTAAAAGTGTATGGCTTTGACCACAACTGGATAAGATGGGTAATGGCCATTGTTACCACAGTTAGTTTTTCAATCCTACTTAATGGTTCTCCATCCAGAACTTTTAGGCCTTCAAGAGGCCTCAGACAAGGTGATGCGCTCTCCCCCTTCCTCTTTAATCTCATGATGGAAGGTTAGGCTATGCGATCAATCAGCCAAAGCAGAAGGAAAAATCCAGGGTCTTAAACTCACCACGAATGGGGATGCCTTGACTCACCAACAATTTGTGGATGGAACTATGCTACAGGGTACACCAACGGTCAAGGAAGCTAAAGCTTTCAAGCTAATACTGAAAAACTTTGCTATGGCTGTTGGGATAGAGGTGAGTACCAAATCAAAGATTTTCTTTTTTAATACTGACATTGCTATTCAGAGAAACCTCACTAGAATTATGGGCTTTCAAAGAGATCAGCTACCCTCCAAATATCTGGGTATTCCCCCAACAGACAAACCTCTGAGAAACACTATTTGGGAGTCAGTCACTAATAAACTCCAAGATAAAGTCAGAAAATGGACAAGTAGGTCTCTGAATCTAACAGGCCAGCTAGTGTTGACTAAAACTATGCTACAAATTGTTCCCATATTCATGTTCTCAACCTTCCTGCTCCTAAAGGAGTTGTGCAACAGATTAGAAATATCCAAAGAGACTTTCTTTGGGGCAAAGGGGAAGAGAAAAAGAAATGGCCTTTAGTTGCATGGGATAAGGTCTGTAAACCTAAGACACATGGAGTTTTGGGACTTCATGACCCTGAAACCCTAAGCAGAGTTTTGGGGGAAAAATTGTGGTGGAGATGGCTAAAGGAAACGGTATCCTCGTGGGCCAAGATTTGGAAACAGAAGTATGCAAATAGTTGGTAAGAAAGGGATCTCATTCAAATGTCTGGGCTCATCAAAGGCTCCCGCATTTGGAACAAAGCATGGGAAAATAGAGCCATTGAACAGAAACATAGTTTCTGGGAGATCAGAGATGGAAACCTAGCTTGGTTTTGGGAGGACAACTAGCAACATGGACCTATACTATTAAGAAAAGAACTAGCCTATCTTAAGAATGACACTGGCAATAAAGGCTTACTTAGGATTAAGTGACTACTGGGATCAGGCCAGGAACCAAGGAAAATGGAGAACATGGAAGGACCTGGTTTATAGTGAAGAGACACCTTTGAAGGCCCAGACAGAAGCTCTTGCAGTGATGTTGGAACAGAGAACGATTTTGACATCAACATCGTCAGACCAATTGAGATGGGGCAGAAACAACGAAGGCAACTTCAACCTTAAAAAATCCAAGAGATTGACCCTAGGGCTTGACTTAACAAACCCTAATAAGGTATGGAAGGACCTATGGTAGAACCCGCACTGGATGAAAATCAAAATGTTCATGTGGTTGGTGAATCATAAGAAAATTATGACTTGGGATAACCTTCGAAGAAGAGGTGTAGTAGGCCCATCCAGATGCCAATTATATGAATTACAAGAAGAAACAATGGAACACCTTCTTAATCTCTTCCCGTTCACCTCCACCTTGTGGAATTGGGTGGCTTCAATCTTCAGACAAACAGATAGGGACATTTTCAGCATCATTGGAACTTTGAAGAACTGGAGGAGAAACTTCTCTGATTATGAAATAACCAACAAAGCTTGGACTTTGGTTCCAGGCTTTCTAATCTAGGATGTCTGGAAAGAACACAACAATAGGATTTTCAAGAAGAGAATGGCCTCGTCCCAGAGCATTATAACTCAGATCATTAGACAGCTCAAAGACACTGTAGGCATACTTATAAAGAAACCCCCCGAGAACCCACCTCAAGACCAGGATGTTCAAATTCTTTTGCATCTAGATCTTCAGGTGCCTTTCACCCAGGGCATAAGCAAGATTGTTAGTCACATAACAACAGATAAGGACTTCTGGCAACCTCCTCCTCGTTGATTTTTGAAATTCAATATAGATGGAGCCTCTAAAGGAAACCCTGGGGTGGCTGGTTATGGAAGAGTCATAAGAGATGAGCAGGGACACATAAAAATCATATTTCATAGTTATTTGGGGAAAGCCACTAATAATATGGTGAAACTCATGGTCCTAGTGCATGCCTAGAAATCTTAATTGAATCAAACTTGCATAACACCATCATCGAAGCTGAATATGAATTGATAATCAATTTAGTCAAGGAAATATGCAATGGCATAGCACTAGAAAGAGTGTCAAAGCATTGGCAGTTATTGCAGGTATATCAACGTATCCAATCCCACCTGAAAACATTGAGAACCCTCAATTTTTTTCATGTTCGTAGAACTGCTAACAGGCTAGCAGATCGGTTGGCGAATGAAGGGGTACTTTGTTCAAAAAGTAATAGAAGATATAACTAGAGGTCGACCCCCGCAGCAAAAATTGCGCGAAGACTGTCATCAATAGGCTAACATAGATCGGGAGTACTTTTAGAGCTTGAGAAAAAAGCAAAGCAAAGACTAATGGACACTGAAGAAAGAGGACCATTCACAGGGAAGAAGCAGAAGGAAAACAACGAGCAAGTTGGAAGGTTCCTGACCAAAGATGGCCTGGATCGCTATCATCCTATGGATTTCGGGCCGGAAAATACACGTAGGTTAACTCTACATTCAAACCCGAAAAAATATAGATTGGTGGCCCATTCTTTCTTCCAGTCCGAAAGAAATGTTAAAGGGTGGGCTATTCACTGAGATCGCTGCCATCCTACGTATTTCGGGTGTAAATATGCTTGATCTTTAATTTTCAAACCGAACTCGAAATTTTATAGTGTGGGGGCCTATTTAATTTTTGGATCCGTAAGAGAAGTTAAAATGGGGCTAGTTGTCGTGATCCCTTTAGTTCTCCTCCATCCCATGGATTTCGGGTGGAGAAACTGCACAACTGATAATTCCTCATTCAAACCTGAATAAGTTTAGAAAGGTGGCCTAAAGTCCTCTTTGGGTTCGTAAGAAGAGTTAAAGTGAGGGATATGTGTCAGCCCGAAATTAACGTGTGATTGTTGGATCTTGGAAGTTTGGATCCAACGGTGTTCGGGATAGCAAGTTAATTAATAGTTTATGGTTGGTCTTTAGTTGAAGTTTTGTTGGTCAGCGGATCTGTGGCATTCAATTTTCTATTTTGATGCACAACAGTGCGACTAACAAGCTCCTTTGTAGCCATGTTTGGGCTTTTCTTGGTTTTTGAAGTTTGTTTCGGTTTTTTGACAGCTCGGCTGCTGTTGAATTTTCACAGAGCGGGTGCAACTTTATATACATTATGTAATTTACTAGTTTAATAAAAGGTCCCACTCTTACTTGAGCAAAAACAAATGCCATAAAATGTTGTAAAAAAAAGTCCTTTAGTTTACAACAAATGTATTATGAAAATTGTCTATAATATCATTTTTTAATTAGACATTTTTCATAAATTCAATAACATTTTATATAACCCAAATTTAAATTATAATTTATTCAAAATTAAAGCAAGAATTAATCAAGATAAAAGATAAAAGTTGTCTTGGAAATATTCTTCAACATTTATTATTCGTTAATGAGAATTTGTGGAAATATTCTTCAACATTAGTCTTGGAAATATTCTTCAACATTTACTATTCGTTAATGGGAATTTGTGTGGTAAACATTATTAATTAAAAAAAAAATCAACATTCCATGATTTATATTAAACATTTATTTAATTTCTAATAATTATTTTTCTAAAATTTTATTTATGAGAAGATATTTTGAAATGGTTCTAGGGGTCAACTTGCTTCGGAGTTTTAGTGGGAGTCGCGACGACATCCACTCACAACTTTCAAAGTCTGAGTCGGGCGAGAGTGAGTGCCTTAGTTAATAGGGTTTATTTTAGTTTATTAGGGTTGATTTTACTTATTATTATTTATAATGATTGTTTTTAATGGAATATAATTGACTTCAATTTTTTTTAGTGACTTTGGTTTCTATCTAAATTCAAAATGATATATTATTATGATATTGAAATTTTGATTTTAAAAATTTTAAAGTTATATTATAATATTATGGGTAATCACAATATTAACTTACATTGTGATAATAATATGTTGAGTTAAATATTATGTCATATTGAAATACTATAAATTTGATTTCAATGTAACATCATGTAATACAAAATTCTTCATTGTTTTTTCAAAATTTAATTTTGAAAAACTTTCAAAAATATTTTAAGGCAAAGGCTTTGTAAATATTCTTCTTTGTTCTTGAATGATGAATTTTGTTACTAATGGAGAAATAAAATATGATATTAAGTTTGAAAAGTGTTGTTTATTCAAAATTATGGTATAAAAAGATTTGAGAATTTATATTGAAAATATTGACTTTAATTGTTCTACTATATGTGATTTCGTTCATAAACTAATCTAGTCATATAAATGAAATGGCCAGTAAATGTTCATTGGAATCAATCTATGATAGGAGTCAAAACACTTATTTCATTGATACATGTGACATTGCTAAAATTTTCAATAAAAAAAAAAATTAAATTATAGCTTTATTTTGATTTATTATTATTATTATAAAAATAATTAATATATAAGTGAAGCATATATACATTCTCATTTTGTTATGGAGATTTGTAATTTATAAATAAGTTTTGTTACATACCATGGACCAATATCATGGCTTATCGATACCACATGTCAAAAAAAAATCATTTCATATGCCATTTTTTTTTAAATTAATCAATTTAATTAAAATGTCAAAAATGACACAACTAAGTTTGAGATGAGTCTCAGCCTTTAATTTATGAATAGTACTAAGAATATTCTAGAATATTATGTGGAGGTTAAATCCTTACCATTCATTTAATAATTATTGATAATTAAATTAAATTTGTGAAAACCCTATTCCAAAATAAACATGTCTATAAACATAATAATATGAAATGGACACTTCCATATGATGTCATAGACAAAATAAAATAAAATATGTAAATCTTATCAATCATTTCAAATTATCTATTGTTGACCACTAACCTTTCAACTACAAAATCAATTAACCATTCTTGAATTTCATTGTATAAACATCTTGAACTACCCTAAAGGTTATACATCTTTATTATCTTCTTGTTATTCTCTAAAATTATTAATAGTAAAAGAGAATCAATCTCATGGGATATAAAAATATCACTACATTTTTATAGATGTGATGATATTTTTTCTTAGTCAAACAATAACATTTTACCAGGTAGTAATATTAAAACAGTTAAATAATGGTTTAAAAATAGAAAATTTAGTATACCACATTTTTTCCATCATTACCATTCAAGATAAAGTAAGTGAGAATAGTTTGAAGCAAGACATATAATATAGGAAGCCACACCATGGTTGTTCATAGAGAAATTTAAATATATTCATAAATATGTAAAGGAGACATACTTGAAATATCACGCTTTAAAGAAAGTGAGAAATCACAAAAGTTATGAGTTCTAAATAGTTTTCTATAAAAAAATTTAAAAGAACAATACAAGTTGATTATTCAAATAAAATATGAGCAAAACAACACTACATAATATCTATTATACTTAAATTATAAAGTAAGATTTTTTTTATTATATTGGATTGAGATTGATCTATAATTTTCATGGATATTCCATTGGATAGTTCATCATAACAAATTTGATAAAAATAAATTGAAATCTATACTATGAAAGTTAAATTATTTTAGATTCCAAATTTGTCAATTACTATTTTTATGTTTATGAATGAAAAATGTGAAAAATAGAGAACACAATTTATACAACTACACACCATCCATAATGAATACAAAGATTTTCCACAAGAAACCCTTATAGGATAAAGTTTTGCAAGAAGGTGAGGCTACATTGCTATCTTTTCTAGTATGGGAATAATGCAAGTACATAGGAGAAGGCACTCTTTATGTAGTTATCTGAGACTCATCGCATGTTAGGTTGCTACATAACACTAACCCCCTATATTATTCTCTTTAAGTCCCACTCCTAGTTGCTCTTATTCGCTACAAAATAAGATAGACAAATAGAATGAAATCCCTTCCCCTCCTAGTGCCTATTTTATAACATAGCCCAATAGCCAACTAAGGGTAAGGTTTGATACCAACTCGCAAATAGAGTTATAATTTTGACCCTTCTAGAGTCTTCATAGATAACATATGGCTATTACACTTTTCATGAGTAATGAGGCTTGACATGACATCCATTTATACTATAGTGGTCAAACTTGGTAGGTCAACTTGCAGAAGGAAAAACTTTTTCATATGAATTTTGATTGAATCGATTCTTGCACCATTACAAAGGTATATGAGTTTTGAACAACGTCACATGGTCCTGCACTTAAGCGAGAGATTCTTGACCCAAAAGAATGTTTTGTAATGCCTCAAAATGACTTCAAAAGGTTCTAGACCCTAATTTCTTCAAATTGGGACCCACATGTTAAAAATGACCCTATAAGTTAATTCCTCCATTTTTACACTTTGAAACCATTGACATAGATTAAAAATCATATAATGACCGAATTTGGATAAGGGATGGAGCTATGATGGACCATTAATATTAGTAGGAGCAACTTGGAAGAAAAAAAGAAAAAAATTAAGGATTAGCCTTATCAGAAGATGTTAGGAAATAGGTTGGATGATCATAAATTGAGAAGAAACAATATGGAAATGATTCAAACATAAATATACTCACAAAAATGGAAAATTGGCAATGATGTATGTATCTTTCTCCTTGGTTCTTATTTAAATATTCAACTCATACTTTGACCAAAACTAGCACAACCACTTCTTGAATCGTTGAAGTTATGGAGCATTACTTATTACATCTAACACATTTTTGAGACAACATTGAATGTGATCTTATAATAGTGATACCATTACATCTTATTTGACTCGTAGTGAAAATAAATCATTCAATATAGCTTTACATTTAGAATGTAATTCTTGTATGGTGGCCATGTGGTACTCATTATCCTTCAAAAAAATAACTGATCATTGTTTTATTTCTTCTTCTAAAAATTTAGTGAGGCTCTCAAGCTCACTACACCGTGAAACTATGAATATGTGTAACTTTGATTCAATTTGATCATTGGTTATAAATGTGAAATCTATTATCAATGGCAGGCCTTTGAGTTATTTAATTATATCTAGAGATTTTGGAAATAATTCCCTTCTTTTTCCTTCCAAGGTGTTACAATAAGATATTAGTTATTAAAGGATGTCTATCCTTGCAAGCCAACTAGCCTTAATTCACTTTATTCTAATAATGGAAGAGAGATATTATTTCTTTCTTGCGAGGTATCCATGTATAATATCCTTCCTACAAATGTACTTACTATATATCTATAAAGATATTCATCATTCTAGATCAGTTTGAAAAGATTCAATGAGAAAATACTATTTCAAATTGCTTGAACTAATACCGTCTTCTCAAGCTTCCAAAAGTGTATTGAGCTATTTATTTATGTTTTTAGCAATGTATGTTTTAATATCAAATAATATTTGATTAAAATTTTTAACTTTAGAATTTGACATGGATATTCCTTCAAAACTTTGATCTGGGGTGATAACAGATACTGGTTTTCAAATAACAGTATAGGGCTTAAAATGTCTTCATGCTCACTTATCCTTTCCTTTGATCTTGCATTTTCTAGTTCCTATTACATTATTGAATAAGGCAACGTGTCGCGAGTGGCTAGATGGAATTTGAGAATTCTTAAGGGTTTAATTTCTTTAACATCAATTTCTAAGTTCCAAGCTTTCTTATTCTTTACATTAATTCTTCCTATCCATACTTTTATGGCCTCTTTGTTGTATGTTCCATGATGCAATGTCACATATTCCTCTTCAAAAATAGTTTTTCTGTCACGAGCCAACTCCTCTGCATTTTTTGGCTTTATTCCATTTGTATTGCTTTCCAAGATAACACTTCATTAGAATTATCAATTTCTATTTATATTACATTATCCTCCATGTTCATAGAGTCTCAAGCAATTTTTGTGCTAGTTCTTTTCTTTCTTTTTGTGGATGCAACAATATGTGTTTTTTCTAGTTGTGAATAAGGAGGACCCATATCGTCTCCATCTCCCACACATCCTTCATTACTCTCTTTTCTTTCTACAACGGGTTCATGTCTTCTATGCATAGAATATGAACTCTTATGGGAGAAATGGGTATACCAACATTATTTCTATTTGAATAATTTTCCCCATGCCTATGTTTAGATTGATCATAATTAGTTTGTATATTTTTCTTCCTTATGAACGTGTTTGAGTTGAATTATGTATTAGTATCATCATTATAAAATTGCTTCTTTTTCTTTGGAGTAGTTTTGTTGGTGGTGCGGTCATTATTATCATCTCCTTACGATAATTTCTTGTGCCCTTATGAAATAAGTAGCATAGATAATTGAAGTTAGGCAAGCCGTGAAAGTCCCTTTTGGATCCAAACCCTTGCACACTTTAGTTTCTTTCAAATGAAAAGGGTTAAAAAACTCGACCATATCATATAAGTGACAAAATTTTAATTAAAATATCAACAACTTTAAATTGTATAAAAATGAATTGGCACATGATTTTCTTGTCAATTAACGAATACCAAAATTTATATATTGTCTGTAAACCAAAATATCTATCATTAACAAAACAGAGAAGGAGAAAAGGATTATCTTCAAAACAATGTTTGATATGGGTGAATTCCTATTCATATACATGAATTACCCTTTCCATCCAAAAAAAATATAATGTTGCTTATATTATTCTTTTGAACTCCACTTTAATGAGCATATGTCTAATTTTCTTAACAAATAAATCTTGAACTTCATAAAAATGGTATGATTCCTTGTGTTTCCACAATATGGGTACCAAAATTGAACTATGTTATCACCAATGTTAATATCACCCCTTGTGGATATACTTTCAAATGTATTGCAATATACAAAGGAAAAATCTAGGTATGAGTTCATGAAGAACCTCTTAATGTGCATGGAATTAGAAAGTTGATAAGAAATTCATTGGAGATAATATATGCCTAGTTCGTAATACCCTCCTCCCACATCTACCCAAGTAACCGTCCAACTAGAGTAAACATGTGATGAGTTACTATGATATGATTCGACCTCTTGAATCACGTTAAGGAAGTGGAACCGATAGAAACACACCATACATGCCTTCCACATTAGAAATAAGACTCTCAGGAACCATCCCATGGGTCCCAATGATTTTTTAGACCAATTAACACCAAAACTCTCCCATGCTATGGGCATTCCAATGTCTAAAGGGAGATGGACGCTCCCACAACATGGCATGCCAATGTCTAGGGACTATTTTTCTTAGTGTTGTGCCAGGGTCCCCTCGATTTAAGCCACTTTTTCAGGCCCAAAGCCTAGGTCATTGCCCATAATTGAATGACACCTTCAAAACATAAAGATAATGAGGGAATGATGATACAAATGAAATTAGTTAAACAAGCCCTTGACTAGACCCCTACTAGTCATGACAGGAATTTCATCAAACATATCAAAAATATGTAATCTACATGTGTAAATAATAGTTCTAAGCATAGGGGTCTCATACTCATTTGAGAATTGCTAAGAAGTATTGATACCTCAACACATTAACTGGAATTTCATCCATTAGGCTGTAAATACATTGTTTATTCATATACAAGTAAAAACACAATGGGAGAAAAACATAGCCACTGTCATAATACATATTCATAACCAGCATAATAACAACAGAAATACCAAGGAAACAATATCCATATAATCCACTTACAAGCCAATATAATTCTCATGATATAACAAGGATAAATAGTCTCATATAAATGATGCAAAATCGAACACAGTATGGGGATACAATGTTCCACTCGACCATAGACACGACTGAGCCAAATCTCTCTTCAACCACTCACCCTTGTGCCATATTCCAAGCATGAATGTGGGATCTCATAAAACACATCAATCAAAACCATTCAGGGCTTCCAGAGTCCAAACCACCTCAACACATCAAACATTAACTCCACCTCATGGTCGAACATCACACAACCATCATTAGATTGGTCTCTACCCAAGCCTTCTAGGGTTGTAGAGCATTTGTTCCAACCCAACTTCCAGGACAAGTAACTCAACCCACAACTTTTTCCGGACTTCTAGAGCATTTGTCCAAACAGAGCTTCCAAGGCTAGTAACTCAACCCACTAAGGTCTCCCAGAGCATTTGTCCAACCAAGGCTTCAAGGACTAGTAACTTAACCGAAGCTGTTACAGGGCTTCCAGAGTGTTTTTCCAACCAAGGCTTCAAGACTAATAACTCAACCCACACCATTACAAGGCTTCTAGAGTGTTTGTCCAACCAAGGCTCCAGGAACTAATAACTCAACCCAAGCTAAAGGAAACATGAGAACCAATTAGAAAAACAAAGAAATAAACCCACAACACCATGGTTATCCAGGAAATGGTAAGGCTGGGAAAATCCACTGTCAATCCAGACAATCATCCATGCCAATGATAGATCATGACCAACAAACCACATGCATGTTCCATGCATGCTGAAACTAGTGAGGAAAACATACATGCAACTCAGTACCTTCAAGAAAAACCCATTGTAGTTGTTAATCCTGATATCCTCTTGCGCTTTCCTTCTCTTCATTTTCCTTCTTGCTCCAAAACTCCAAGTATGCCACACTCCTCCAAGGGTGCTCCAAGAAAACTTTGTGTTTCCAAGAGTATGAGAGAGAGAGAGAATAGAAGAGAGCTCCACCAAAACCTATCAAAAGCTTTCCAACCGATTCTCAGAAGCCATTTTATCAATGAGATCTTAATTTTCTTCAAATTCTCTTATTTTGCTTCATTTTCCTCCTCACATGAAACCCGTGACCTTTCACCTTCCTTTTCTCCTAATTTCCATTATTTTCATAAATAAAATGCCAATAAATTCCTCATGCCTTTCCAAATCATTTTCCATTGCCTTTACCAATTTCCTTATCCATAATAACCAGAATGAACACCCACTAAGATGTTTGTCCCACCATTTAGCTTGGAATACGTGTCCCATGACCGTGGTCTTATATATTTTTACATGAATTTTTAACCAGGGTTGTTATAGAACCCTCCCACTTAGGGGAACATCATCCTTGGTGTTCAATGACACCTATAACCAAAAATATTGTTGAAAACAAAACACACTACCCATGGAGCTTTATAGCATCGATCGTTGGAGTATTTATAATGACCATCTGCTAAACATGACAAACATCCCGTTTACTGGAGATTTATAACACAAATCATTACAACATTTACAATATTAACCACATATACACATTTTCTTCGCCCAATAAATAATCATAATGTTTATGGAGTTTTATAAATCTAGCTCAATACAATATTTTCAATAATGCACACATATACACATATGCATATTTTCTCAACCAGTAAATAAAAGGATATGATGCTTGCATCTGCAATAAGGGAATCTAGAGGCTCACACCTCCACCCTCAAAGTAATACCAGGATTCACCTCATTCCCAAGAAGTCCAGAATCCACTACAAGGTAAAATCTGTATCCAATGTCCAGCGCTACAATCCAGCACCACTTCTCCTCTCAGTGAACAATTATCGGCTCATTATTCTAGGGAATACTCCCAAAGTGCATCTAATTCCATCTAGAAATGCTAATGACCAAAAACAATCCATCCTCAACCTTCCCTTCTTTGCTACACAATCCCTTGAGAAAATTGGTCACCCCCTTCCATGCAGTCACACACCTTCCAAGTTCCGTTGGCACCCCCATCCAGGGAAATCCATCCCTTGGCAAGGCTTCCTCGCATCGAAAGATACAAAAACCAAGGCATATACCTGCCTTAAAAACCATCATACCGATCATAGCATGTTCATGGAAATCAATGGACACTATTGGGTTCCAGTGTCCCACAATGGCCTTGCTCTTGAAGTGCTTTACCAACATATTGTTGCCTACTCTAACTTATTTCAATGTTCTTGCTAATTCTTGTATTCAATTTCAACCACCCAACCGGGCATTTCATTCTTTCTTGTACCAAGCACATAGTATCCTTTAGATTCAAGATAAATTAGAATTAATTTCGAATCATACCTCATTGGTGGCCCGTCAATAAGGTATACTTGCAATTATGTTCGTTTCCTGCCACAACAAGTCAATCTAGCATCTTTGACCAAATCATCATGTATAAACATATCACATCAATTTAGCTCAAAACAAAACCATCATAGATCAAAATCATAAATCACATGTAACCATCATTAACCAGAATCATAGATCACATGCATAATAAAACTGAAATAAAATATTGATACTTATCCTTTAATCAATCTTTAGCTTCTACCTTGGTCCTTATTCTGTATGCACTTCGGATCAGTTGCTACACCCTACAAACACCCAATTCCTTCTCCTCAATAATGTGCACATACACATAGTGTGCATCACACGCATACAACCACACACGACATACAACACCATGCAATACATGCACCTAAACTTGACATACAACACATACACCTACACCCAGTGTACAGCACAACACAATACATAAGCCTACATCTGGTGTACACCACCACACAATACATACACCTACACCCGATGTACAACAAAATACATATATGTACATAGAGTACAACATGTACAACATGCACATATAACCACATGTACACCAGTAGCACATGTACACAGTACCACCTATACACAACACCACCTGCAAAGTGTGTACACAACATCACATATACACGGCATCACCTACACAACGCCACATGTATCTCATACCACCTGTACAGTGTGTACACAACGCCAGACGTACACAACACCACATGCACGACATGTACACAACACCATATGCACGACATGTACACATCACCACTGCTATAGACATATTTGGGCACTGCAACCCCAATCATATATGTCCATAAAACAAGGGTTTCCAAGCTCCTAAAAGTATTGTTTCATACCCTAAAGGAACAAGGTCAGTTGATTACATCATCTCCCAGAAGTTATCCATGAAAAACTGCTCAGAACTGGTCAAAACTAGACCAACTCACCTGCTCCATGGTCAAAGTGCGATGCATCCCACCTAATGCACATGGGTGGTGCGATGCATACCGAAAATCCCTTCTATGGGGTGAGATGGGAAAGAGTAGACAAATGGTAGAGAAAGTTTGCAAGGTGGATGATCATGGAATCTTCCAAAAACTTCCCCTGTGACACTTGCCTCTCTGAATTCGCCTAGGGATGAGTAAGAGATCATGAAATCTCCAAGTGGACTGAGAACTATCAGAGAAATGACACTAATCAAACATCCAGAAGCTCACTCACCCACCTGCAAACATCTATATATGGATCCCCCATCCTAGAGATCCAGAGGCTGGAATTTTGTATCTTGTAAGGAAGTGTTGTTGGTTTCTCTGTGGAACATCATAGTGTTGGGTGATCTAGCTTTTCATGAGGTGAAGAGGGCTTTCATGCTGGGAGGGTGACACTGGGTCAAACCAATGGGTTGTAATCCTCTCTTCTACTACTTCTATCAATAAAGGTATTTGATTTTTCCTCCATATTCTTGTATATCTCTAAATCTTGTATTGATATATGCATTTGTATGGTTAATATATATCTGGTCCTATATTGTTTATGATTATAGATCTCTATGCTTTGATGGTATTATGCTACTTTGATTCTACAGGTGTTCTTTGAAGCGGGACAAGTGAAGAAGAAGCGGCAAAGATCTGTCAGGGGGGAGAGGAAACAAGAAAGGAGCCAAGCGAAAGACTGAGGTTGGTACTCTCTACTTCTCTCTCATCTATTTCTCATAAAGGAAAACACAAGTGACTTTAGTTTGTTTGTTTCTAAGATGGCTACCCATCTTAGTGGGACTAGTAGCTTTGAATGGACACTAGTTTTCCCGATAACAAAATGGCGACTCTGCTGGGGAGCGAATAGCTTGTTTGCTTGTTTCTAGTTTGTTTACTTTATAAACTATAGATGGAGCCTGAAGTTAAGCCAACTAGCCTTCGAACTGCTTTTTCTATGCAACTACAAAGTAGATAAATGCTGCTTCAGTCAATCTCCAGGTTAGTTTATGAATTAAGCATCTGACTTGCAAACATCCTAAGTGCCCTGGTGGTGGCTCAAGTAACCTCATTAGGTCCGCCCTTATGCTTTGTATTTACTGACTATCATTACCTCAGCCTAAATCCCTGAACCAAGCTGCAAACTGTGACCAAAAACCAAGCCCAATCTCGTCTCTAGACCAACGCCTTGTCTCTCTTTGACAGTCTGGATGCATCACACTTCCCGTGTGATGTGGGTGAGATGCATCCCTGTTTCCCTATGTTTCAAGTGCGATGATCAGATAAGACTGTTTTTGCCTCTAGATTTTGGTTTTTCTTCATTGTCTTCAGCTTTATTCAGGAGTTTTGCTGTCTATGATCAGTATACCACTGTTGAAACTCCCTTCTTTTTCATTATTTAGCACCCATTGTACAAAGAATTGTGAATTTTTTTATGTATTTTTCGCCATTTACAGTTCTTCTTTACAAACAATAGCTTAATCGAACTATCGTGTTTTGATTTGAAAGTGTCGCAAGTGTCGTTTTCAGTCAAAGAAAAGAATCCTCCTCTTTTTGATAGTCGATTACACTGTTACTCTTGTATTTGATTTGAATTAATAGTATTTCAAGTGTCGAAAGCAGTTTTTAATTCAAAATCGCAAAGTGTCGTTCTTGTCTTCCTTTCGTCTTTTGAAAAGAAAATTGTTAGTACTATCGCTTTGAAAGAAAAGATAGTTCAGATTTGTACTTAGCATTCTTTTTGTCATTCACACATTAAGAAAGTGGAAAACAAATACGTGCATGTGAATTTGCATTTAGACTGCTTGTGGAGAATGATTTAGGACAGTGCATCTTAATGTGTGCTCTCTACTCTATGTTGAAATAATTTCGCTTCTCTTTCCTTAGTAGCTAGGATTTTCATTGCAAAAAGAGAAATAAACGACTGTTTATCATCTTAGATTGCACATTTAGGAATTGTATATCTACATCACGCGGTGAACCTTAAAGGCAAACTTCTTAAGAAAGATCAACTGTAAAATAAATTTCAATGAACATAAAAACACTTTGGAACCTAATGCACAACATTTAGAAGTCTAGGCTAGAGACATATTCCGGCATTGTAAAACATCGTAACTATCGCTTTCATTGTAGGTTGGGTGATTCCTCCTCTTTGAGACGACAAGTGCTAGTACGGACTTGTGCTCCCATGTACCATCTAGTATATATTGAGAGACCACAATAGGCTATATCCTTTATCCTTAGGAAGCCATGTCTACTGCCCTATCGATCGCAATGCATTGAACACAACATTTGAGAAGATTGGCTGCCGTACAATAAAAAGTATTCTGCAGTTTTGCGATTGGTTTGGTAACCCCTTTGTTTAGATTTCAAGAGTAGTCACTTTCATTCCTTTTCAGACTCCTTAAAAGAAAAGGTCCATCTGAGCACTTGTCACTTCAGGCTCATTAAAATCGAAGGTGAACTAGAGTCATCTTTAGCTTTTTCTCGACTCTTAAAAATTGAAAAAGCAAGTTGTGTCAAAGCGTCATAAAATTCATTTAATTCGGAATAACATTTTCGCCTTTTTATTTTGAGTTGATCAAGTAATCTGCAATCGTGGAAGAAAGTCAATCAAAACCCCGTCATTCGCAGAGACTAACGAGTCAACCGTCTTTGACTCCAGAAACAAAACCATTCCAGGCCAAGCAAACTCGTTTAACTAGGTCAAAGTCTCCTGGTTTGTTTGAAACTTGTGTTTCAACATCCTCAGAGACTCCAGTTACTCCAACTATTTATGGTATCCCTGCCTCTACAGAAGAAGTTCCGTTGTTACAAGAGGACATTAGAATTGATCCTAGTGTAACGGTAAACACTTATATTCCTGAACCAGCTCCATCTAGGGTTGATTCAGTAGGTGTTACCCCTCCAACATCTGTCGCTGCAGAGTCTATACCTTCTTCGGCACCAGAAATATTTTACGGACCTGACAGTCTACCTCTTCCACCTGGACTGATTGCTATAGAAGAGATTACGGAGGATCTTCCATCCAGTACTCCATTGCATTTTGGAACTATGATCCACCTATATCCTTCTACTTCAAAAGTTAGTCTCCCTTCATCGCAAGTTCCTGTAGAATCGCTAGGAAATATTTTGGATAGGCTTGATATATCTGAACAACCTTCGACATCTAGGACTGTGTCGTCCGACACAATAGTAGCAGAACCTCCTGCCTCCACTCAAACAATGTTCACTGGTATACTATCTATCCCAACTAGCTCTCAACCGCTAGATGAAGTCCACCCAGGGACTGTTTCAATAAAATGGTTTGTTCCCATTTGTTCATCCAGAATAATATCTGGAATTTATTATGTTGAGTCTCAGAAAATTGATCCTTCTCAACAGTATCAGTTTGGGCAGTCCGATATACAGAGGCCAATCTTTCCTTTGAACGTGGGATTTCTGCCATATGGGGGGCAGTATGCCCTTTCATTGTTCCCTCTGGGAGAACAACCATATGAGAGTTCACAACAAAATTCAGGTCAAGCTGGAATCACATCCAGTGGTTGGGTGCCAATACTGCCTCAACAACCAAGAGTTGTATATTCAATGCAACCAAATCTACCTGTGTAAAATATCCCCACTACGCTCGGCCATTGTGACGGTGTCACAAGTACAAGCGTTTCCTGTTGTATGTCACCCTCAAGTATCTCAGGTTGTAATACAATAGCCTCTTGTATCCACGAAATTACAACCACAATCGCCGATTAGTGGCTCCTTGACCGGAGCGACTCAGGCTGAAATGGGTACTATCACCCCTCATCTTGGTCAAACATCCAGTATTGGACAACAGTAAATGGCTTCACAATCATGGCTGGTGCAATATCAACAACCGCAATTCCAACAAGTTTACCAAGGACATGAGCAACAAAGCTTTGCGGGTAATGGGCAACCGTATATTAAAAATGGTCACTATCAATCATATCATAATGGTTATGCCCATCAACCTTATCAAAGTTATCAGCATCAAATACATTATGCTGGTATGCAAAGACCCACTGCTCAGGCGATCCCATCTTATCTTGGGTATGCTTTGCCAAACCTAAATCAATAGCTACCTTTCGTAGCAACTTTAGAATTACCAGATCTGAATTGGCTAACAAATGATCTGATTGCTTATGCGCCTTGGTGGCTGGCAATTCCTCATAAACTTTCGTCAGATATTCCTAAATTCAATGGAAATCTGGGTGAAGATCCATCGAATCATGTGATTACCTTTCATCTATGGTGTTCGTCCAACACTCTCAATGATGATTCGATTAGGCTTCGCCTTTTTCAATGAATGTTAACTGGTCCGGCAACAAAATGATACATAGAATTTCCTAGAGCTTCATTTGATAACTTCAGTGCCCTTGCCACCAACTTTTTAACCCATTTTCAATTACCAATAAGGGATGAAACAGGAACGAAGCTTCTTACCAATTTTAAGAAGACGACAACCACTCACATATCTGATCATATTCATGAGTGGTGACATCATCATCGAATGGTGAAAACATGTGTTCCTGATCAGCTGCTAGCTGAATGGTTTATTAAGTGATTATTACCTTCTATTACAGGAGATGTGGCTAAAGGGGGGGTTGTCACTGAAGATAAAGTCATCGCTCATGTGTAATATCTAGACTTGATCTATACTCAGTCTGGCACGCTCTATGACAAAATTCATAATGCTCCTAGACCAGAGTTTTCCATTCCTCCTCCTCCTAAATCAAACAAAGACTCTCATGCAGGCAATGGAGTGATAGGTACAACAAGCACAAAAACCACAAAGGTTATGTCTAAGAAAGCCTACACGGTTTCTGGTCAAAATACTAATGAAGAACTTCTTGCCTCAGAGGTTAATGCCGTGACGACCGACAAGGGCAAAGAATCGAAGTAACCAGGGGGCAAGAAGAAAGGGAAAAACCAAAAGAAGAAACAGGATAATTCGTCTCCTGAAAAATATTATGCAAACCCTTATGGACAAAGGAAACCCGATTATCCATCCTTTATATGCGATGAGGATCATTGGATGAGAGATTGTCCACATAAATTTGAGATTAAGAAATTCTTCAAGAACTCAAAGACCTCAGCGGTATTGACTGATCCGTTTCAAAACCCAGAAACCAATCTTGTTGCTAGCAACAATGCTTCCCCATCCCAAGTGCTTATGTTGTCCATTTCGAAATAGCAAAATGATGCTTTGATATCGACAAGGAATAAAGATTACGGGAATCCACAAATGTCGAACAACAATGCTACTGATCAATCTAGTAGTTCGACAACAACTTCGATCGAAGTTGTGCCACCCATCATTCCCGAACTAACGATAAAGCCTCCAAAGGGAGTAGTACACAAATCGACCTTTAATCCTCGTACCAGAGCAGCACAAAATTATAATATAGTAGAGGATCTAGCCCAATCGTCGTCTTCTATGTCGACACTTGAAGTACTGCAAAATTGCCCCTCCCAAAAGAAGACTCTATTATCAGCAATAGGTGGGATTGACCCAATGGATTCCAATCTTGTGGCCTTTAATCATAAAGGATATGAACCACAATTACCAACACAACTCGCTTTCCTCATCCAAGTGAAAGCCCTCAACAAAACTGTTCATTGAACAATTATTGATGAGGGGGAATCTACATGTATTATGTTAATGAGTTGCTGGAAAAATTTAGGCTCACCACCCTTGTCGCGATCGTCAACGACATTAAAAGCATTCGATGGATGGACATACACCCCATACGGGATTTTAAGTAACTTGCAAGTTGAACTGGGGGCAAAACGGTAGAAATTGATTTTGAAGTTATCAATGGAAACCTCGATTACAACATTCTACTGGGAAGGCCCTGGATTTATGCTATGGCTACTATTGTGTCAACATAATTCAGAAAGATTGCATTTCCTTTTCAAGGAGTAATTACAATCGTTGACCAACAAACCTTTCTCCCCAACAGTTCACAAGTTACGAGAAGCATTCCAATGATCCACGAAAGCTCTCAATCGCTTCAAAACATCAGAGTAGGCCTGCTTAAAGACCCTACATTGATGGGTAATTTTGCCCTACCGCCTCAAAACAATATGGCGGAAGTGGCCATGGTGGGAACCTACAATATGGTATCTTCTATTTAGAAGATTTCCGAACATGATGTTAGCATGGATCATCGCTAGGTATTGCCTCCAAGCCCCATAGAAATATTGTAGCAATCAATGTTCTCGGCCTAGGTGGCAAACCCAAATCAATGCTCATCGAGCGTTTGGATAGATAGGTCTAAGGAATATGGTACCTCTTTAGATCCTTGGTCACATGTACATTCTACAGATGAATGAATTGTTCAGTCAATGATGATAGGAGAGGCACCATGGAAAGATTACCACCAACGTTCCCATATTCCAGATAACAACCAAGATTGTTCCAGCGACCTTAATCATCCTTCAGTTTTTGATTTCCTATCAAATACTGTAAATACAGTGGATTCCAAGCGAAATCTGTCCAATATTGAAGAAACTATCACCATAAATATCTCGATCAAAATAGATGTTGTAGAGAAAATTCATGTCGGAAAATCTTGTTCTTCATCAGAACTTGAAGTATATTACACTCTCTTTCGCGAGTTCAGAGATGTCTTTGCATGGTCATATGAAGAAATGCCAGGCATTGACTTGAGCATAGTTGAACATGAAATCAAGATGTATCCAGATGTCAAACCGGTACGACAACGGCTTCGGCAGGTGCACCGGAAGAAAGCCGCTGCCATTAAGGCAGAAGTTGAAAAACTTTTACAAGTTGGTTTCATCTACCCAGTTCCTCTAACTAATTGGGTATCAAATATTGTTCTTGTGATGAAAAAGCAAGGAACAATTAGAGTGTGCGTTGATTACAGGGATGTAAATCAAGCTTGTCTAAAGGACAACTACCCTACACCCTTCATCGACCAGATAATTGATGAATGTGCCGGATGCGAAATCTTTTTGTTTATGGATGGATTTTCTGGGTATAGTCAAATAAATATCCGCCAACAGGACCGGTCAAAGACTACATTTATTTGTTCGTGGGGCACATTCGCATACCGTAAGCTACCTTTCGGTTTAAGGAACGCAGGGGAAACCTTTCAGAGGGCAATGAATTATGCCTTGCATGACATCAAGAACATCATTCAACCATATCTCGACGATCTTCCGGCTCATTCATGAAAGCAGACCGATCATTCGCAGCATTTGAGAGCTATATTTCTACGTTGCCGACACTACAAGATATGTCTCAATTCGCACAAGTGTGTGTTTTGTGTCAGTTCTGGTCGTTTACTTGGCTTTGTGATTTTAAAGGACGGGATTTGTCTCAACCAATGTAAGGTTTAGGCAATCATCAATATGCCTCCACCTTCAAATTCACTTCAAATTTAGAAACTCCAACGGAAAGCAAACTTTCTGAGGAGGTTCATTCCAAATTACGCCAAACTTGCTAAAGGTTATACGCGTATTTTAAAAAAAGAAGTTCCCTTCAACTGGGATCAGGTTGCGCAAGCTTCCTTTGATGCTCTAAAGGAATCCCTAATAAAAGCATCATTAATGTACGCTCCTGACTATCAAAAAGACTTTAACCTGTACCTAGTCGCAGCAGATTCGCCCATCGCAATGGTTTTAGTTCAAGAAGAGAATGGAATTGAACATCCTGTCTATTATTTAAGTTGAAAATTAAATGATACAAAAAGCAAGTACTCCTATGTTGAAAATCTGGCTCTTGCAGCTGTTCAAGCAGTACAGAGATTTCGACACTATATCCTCTTTCGCAAAACTACCATTTTGTCATATTGCAACCCGATGACTTACATTTTGTTGCATCAGTTGCTTGGGGGCAAATACTCGAAATTGATAGCTATTTTTTGCAAGAGTTTGATCTGGAATTTGTAAAATCCAAATCAAAGAAATCTCTGGTTTTCATGGAGTTACTATGCGACTTCCCATCGTCGTCCAACGATTCAACATCCAAAGCATCAATCGTGGATGAATCTTTGTTTCCGATGTCATCGAATGATTCGTGGTATGGAGATATAATCATCTACCTCCAAACCCAAACATATAGGCCTAATACCTCTCACTCAGAACAACGACGTACTCGATACCAAGCAAAAGACTACATGATCATTAGTGATACACTTTACCGTCATGGCATCGATAGAGTTCTATGAAGGTGCCTCACCCATGAGGAGGCCGAAAAAGTCCTGAATGATTGCCATTCAGGCGCGTGTGGGAGGCATCAATCTGGTTACGCTACAACACAAAAGATTTTATGAGCAGGTTACTTATGGCCAACAATGTTCAAAGATTTCATAACCGCAGTAATAAGTTGCCATGCTTGTCAAATCTTCGACCACAAAACCAGAATACCACCCACACCTCTGCATCCAGTAGTTGTTGTTGGGCCATTCACCAAATTTGGCATAGATTTCATGACATGTAACCCCACCTCGGCCAGGGGGCATGGGTATATCATAGTCGTAGTTGACTATTTTATGAAATGGGTTGAGGCGATGCCTACATTAGACAACAATAGTGAAACGACTGCTCTTTTCTTTTTCAATCATGTAGTCTCCAGATTCGGTGTTCCACAAGCTATAGTCATAGATCATGGATCAAATTTCCGCAATCACATGATGGTTGAATTGGCTGCCAAATTAGGACTGTACCATGACAAATCTACTCCTTATTATCCGCAAGCTAACAGGCAAGTTGAGGGGATCAACAAAGTCTTGAAACGCATGCTGCAAAGGATGATTGGAATCCATAAACGGAGTTGGCACCTAATCCTATACTTGGCCTTGTGGGAATACTGGACATCGGTAAGAAATGCAACTGGATTTACACCCTTTCAGCTGGTGTATGGCTTGGAAGCGGTCTTACCAGTTCAGTGCGAAATTTCATCTCTTAAGCTCACAGTCGACCTTCTCCCCGGAACTTTAGAGGAAGAGACTCGTTTCTTGGAATTAATCCAACTGGATGAAACCCATCGTGACACCGCCTTGGCTAATGAAGCACATAAGAAACGAGTCAAGGCACAATTTGACAAGAATTTCAAACCCCGTGTCTTCTCAGAAGGTGACTTGGTCTTACTTTACGATCAGGAATCCGATAAATTGGGAGCAGGTAAGTTCCAGTATTTGTTGATGGGTCCCTATATTGTTAAGCGTGTATTAGCAAAAGGGGCCTACGAGCTAGCAGATTAAGATGGAATTCCACTGTCACAACCCCGATACGGGTTGTACCTTAAGCGTTACTATGCTTGACTAAGCGTAGTAATCTCTTCATATGCTTTTGTTACATTTTTGTTTTCCTTAAGAGCGATTGTTTCAGTTAGGTAATCTACTTTTGCATTTTTTGTAGATGTTGAACCTATTGGAATCATTTGTTGGATATGCCGACGAAGCGAGTCGTAGTACGTGGAACCTATCTTCTACAGCCTGGGCCATTTTTGATCCAAGCGGCGAGTTAGTAAGTTTCAGAGGGGTATGTATTGGTCGGTCGACGAACAACATCATTGAATATAGCGCGTTGATAGAGCTCCTCTCTGATGCTATCGCACCTGGCATACGCTGACTTGTCGTCAAGCTAGACTCACAACTTGTCATTCTATAGCTTACCGGCACCTATTCCGTTCGGAATCCAGCTATCTATTGTATGTTCCTAAGGGTCAAGATTTTGGAAAGGCAGTTTGATTCTATTCAATATCAACACATTTCCAAAAACTTAAACAAATTAACCAATTCATTAGCAAATTATGTGTTGGATAGACATTTGAAACATTTATAAAAGAAAAGAATTTCATAAACATTTGCATCAGGATCATATAACTTAACCAAAATAAAACTTTGAAAATAAAAAAATATATAACTATTTATAGTTTTCACATAATGTTCTGTGTCCAGGACAAAATCGGTCATACGACTCAAAAACTCAAAAATGCAAGGAAGCACCCTAGACTAATGGTGTTGGTGATAACAACTCACTGCATGTGCGATCATGCATAAAAGCCTAGTCCATTGACTCAGCACGCCAGTAGTATGGCGCTGTAATCTCAGAGGTAAATAGTCGGTCCTCACATTCAAAATACTGAGGGTGAGGCCCTCAATCTGATCCTACAATACTGCAAGGGTCTCGGCTACATCTATATCGCGAAGGACAGCCCTCCCTATAACCTCTCCTGCTGGAACGGTAGCTAGTACCCTCGGGCACACTGCTAGTCGCATTGGTCCAATATATGCACAAACACATGAGTTTTTATTAGTCTTGATAAACATTTAAAAAGCACAAGAACATTATAAAAGCAATAAACAAAGACATGGTCAAAGATTTTTACCTATGACACCCCACTGCTTGCCGGCCGACAACACCAAATCTGGGTCACCTCGGAAATCCATCTCGGCATATGGATACTCGGCATAAACCATCTGCTGACGGTTGAACCACTCGAAGAAGGCATCAGAGAATGAAACTTGCGATTGACCAGCATGCCTGGCCATAAGGTCAACCCATCTCTGCATCTGTGGCTCAATTGGTGGTGGTAGACTGAGTGAAATGTATTGTGGCTGCATCAATGGGATCTTCTCCAAGGCAAAAGCGATCAGAATAGAACCATAACCAAAGTTTTTGGATCTTTCATTTTTCACCTTGGTAAGTTGTTCTTTTATCACTGGAAGCACTGCCTCACACCAGTTGAATACCTCTGGTTCAAGGCATTCCAAGGCATACTGCATATAGGATCTATTGGCCAAGTGAATAGCCGCGTTGCCAGCCAATCTAGCAAAGGTAAATAAGATAGTTCTTAAGGATGGGTCAGTGACGTCTCTAATATTTATCTTGTCACCCCTGCTCGACTAAGATCCATCTCTACAGTATTGGTGAATATAATCCCTCACGGATTTTCCCCCACGGGCGGAACCTGATAGTGAGAGAGGGGCACCACGCCTCGATAAACCAGTCAAGAAGTAGATATCCTCAACAGTCAAAGGGATGGATTTACCTCTAATCTGGAACACTTGGTTGGTAGGATCCCATGCATCAAGGAAATATTGCAGCAAGTTGATTTGTTGACTCATGCTAGATATGCAGAAGAACTTGAGCAAGCCACAATTCCGCAATGCAGTTACCATACCCAAATCATGTAAGGCAACCATGTCCTCTTCTTCATGCTCGCATTCATGCCACGTAACAACCATCTTGCTCCGATGAATATCTGAAAAACAAACAAGAGAAGAATTAGGATCCTAATTTGGAAAAACTTTCCATGAAAAATCAGTGCAAAAAATTTCCTCCCTGCGCCCATTGCACCCTATCTATGTACTAGGCGAGATGCATACTAACTGGCCAATGGCCAACCTAGTATGCATCACACCTTTTGATGTATACTAGGTGCGATGGGGAGAGAATGAATTGTTCAAACCCCAGAGGCCCAGAAAAGCAAGAAAACATGCTCAAAATTCAGAAAGGAAAGAATGCAATTGAATAGCTCAGGTATAGCTCCTACCTAGTCCAGATGGCACCGAGAATCATCCACAGAATCTCCCAGAATCAACTAATGAAAATCGAGGGGGAAAATCACCTAAAAAAACGAGTCTCCTTTTAGCTCTTTTCATCTGACTCGTAAAATATGAAAAACTTTCCGAGCAATTGGCCTCTCTATCTTGTTAAAGTGATTGGAAGTGCCATCCCTCCTCTAGATTTTAATCTTTTTGGACCTGAGGGATCATTGCACAAAAATATCGAGCGCTTGTCTTGTTCGGCTCATTAAAACGATCGAAAAGTCATCCATTTCATATTAGTTTATACTTTTTTGGACTTAAGGGATTATGCTACGAAAAAGGATTACTGTAGTTTCCTTTCCGTCTCTTTTCAGACTCTCTAAAATTGAAAAGGACCGAGATATCTTTCTCATTAAACTCGTTAAAACAATAGCGACGAACTTGTCCATGCAAACAAGAGCGAGTTTCACTGTTGCTAGGCTCATTAAAACATAGCGACGGGTTTTCCCGAAGGGAAAATTATAGAACAAGCATATGTTATCCCCCTCAAGCTTGACAAAAACAAAGAGGTGCTGGTCAGAAATGACTAGGGAAAAATTGGGAAGAAAACTTGAAGAAACTTTATTGGTAGCAGGTCGCTCTTGAACATGACACTTTCACTCCATCACCATGATTGAGTGGGGTTGGGTTATTCCGTTCACTGATAATATCACCATTGGTCCACCTTACCATCAATTTTTGGGGTTAACACTACCAATCCATTTCAGTGTCGCCAATATGTTCAAGAGAAGTTGCTCAAAGAATTCACCAACCCAGCTTGTGTCTCATCCGCTGCAATACCTTCACGCTTAATTCTTTCATGACCACCACCTTGAACCTTGTATCATCAGATCGTTTTCACCTCCACAAAATCATTAACTCCGTTTCGTGTCGTAGATGTGGGATTCATTAAGGCCCTCATATGACGGGTCATTTCTTGTCGACATCAGCTCATTATCCAAGAAGTTGACTTAGGAACAACCCTTTTAGTACTTTGAAACTTGCATGCCTCAATGGCAAGTTTCTCACTTCCGGCGCCAGGTTTACGTCAATGGCCTTCGACCGAGAGATTTTTTGTGGTGTTCGACATCGACTCATGTATTCACACCACGTCAATTGTATTGTTGTACCTTGAGGGTCATCATCATTATCGGTGATTCCTCTCGCGCCTGTTAACAACTTACATCATTGGCTAGAAATTAGGCGATGTCTTTCCATGTTCGACTTTAGAACATCTTTTCACATGGATCGACTTATACTTCGGGCGAAGATTGAACGAGTTTGAAGGCCCTAGATCTAGTTTCATCCATTTGGGCTGCAATATATTCAGGAAAATAAAGACATCAAATGTACATCATAACTGCACAGATGATCATCCAAGCTATGGGATGATGGCTTTATCAGAATCATCAGTCTGCCACACAGACGGTTGTCTGTCTTATGTACATGAAAATGAATTTATAAAGTTGAGCATGGGAATGCCCACCTCAGCTAGATCATGAAAATTTTATGAAGATAATGTACTATATTGTATCTTATTACAGGTCGCCTTCCAAGTCGAAAGAACCTCGGATCCTCATGATAAAGCATTTCGCCGACATCAAAGATCTATGACCTCATGCTTTAGGGGGAAACTGTTATCGACATATTTGGGCACTGCAACCCCAATCACATATGTCCATAAACCAAGGGCTTCTGAGTCCCTAAAAGTGTTTTTTCATACCCTAAAGGAACAAGGTCTAGTGATTACATCATCTCCCAGAAGTTCTCCACAGAAAACTAGTCAAAATTGGACCATACAGATTGCTCAGTGCTAAGGGTGTGATGCATCTCACCTGCTCAGTGTAAAAAGTGTGATGCATACTAGAAATCCCTTCTGTAGGGTGCGATGGGTGAGAGTAGACAAATGGCATAGATAGCTTGCAAGCTGGATGATCATGGAATCTTCGAGAAACTTCTCCTGTGACACTTGCCTCTCTGAATTCGCCCAGGGATGAGTAATAGATCATCAACCTCCAAGTGGAATCAAGAACTATCAGAGAGAGGACACTAATCAAAATCCCAGAATCTGACTCAGCCCCCTGCAATCATCTATATATGGATCCCTCATCCCAAAGATCCAGAGGCTAGAAGATTGTATCTTGTAAGGAAGTGTTGTTGGTTTCCTAGTGGAATATCATAGTGTTGGGTGATCTAAGATTTTCATGAGGTGAAGAAGGGCTTTCATGCTGGGAGGATGACGCTGGGTCAGATCAATGGCTTGTAATCCTCCCTTCTAATCTCTATATCAATAAATCTATTCAATTTTTCCTCCACATTCTTGTATGTTTGCTAATATATGCATGTATGTGGTCAATATATATCTCGTCCTATATTGTTTATGACTGTAGATCTCTGCACTTTGAAGGTATTATGTTGCTTTGACTTTACAGGTACTCTTTGAAGCAGAGTGGTCAAAGGAGGAGAGGCAAAGATCTGTCAAAGGGGAGAAGGAACAAGCAGAGAACCAAGCCAAAGATCGAGGTTGGTATTATTTGCTCTTCTCCTATCTACTTCTTGTAAAGGAAAACGAAAGTAACTTTAATCTGTTTGTTTCTAAGATAGCTACCCGTCTTAGTGGGACTAGTAGCTTTGCATAGACACTAGATTTCCCATTAACATAGATGGAGTAGACGAAGGTGACACCACTATAGATTTTTGATTAGAGATTGAAGGCTGCACCGAGATGGTGGGAATGAAAGGAGTTTCGGTGGGAATTTCAGAGCTAGATGCAATCGCGGAGGATCTAAGGGTTGCATATGCAGTTTCTAAGAAATCAACAATGTTTGAAGCCACAATTGAAGTTTGGAGTTGTTTCAAGATATAATCATCAATTGATTTATTGGCCTTTTTAGTTTCAATATCTTTGACAAACTCTAGACTCAGGATAGTAGAACCAACAACACTTTCGGATTTGGTCTCAAACAGCGACAGATCAAATTGTTCGTCAAACTCAAGATCTTCAAGATACTCAAAGACCACAGGACATGAACGAGATTTGAACACGGGAATTACAGAACTTTCTTGACGATGGATTATTGGAATAAGATTGGGATTTTCGTATACAGGAGGAGGATTAGGATCTGGATTTGCTCTGGTATATCTTCTAGAAGCCAGTGTGTTACTATTTCAAAGAAATCAAATGGAAATTAGCAACTTGTTCAGGCTATCAAATCCTAAAATTATCATCCAAAAGCTTAAAATTATGAGATGTACTGGGGTGTTTTGCAAGTTAGGTACTCCGTTTATTAGATTAGATCGGAGATTGACTGAAGTAGCTTTTATCTACTTGCGCTAATGCAAAGCAAAAGCATTTCGAAGGCTACCTGGCTAATCTTCAGACTCCGTCTGTAGTTTATAAAATGAAGAACACTAACAAACACATAATTTCTTCCCCAGTATGGTCGCCACTATGTTAGAGCCTAAATCTACCTCAAGCTGAGAAAGGTAGGATCTAGGACAACATCAAACCACGCTTAACCTAGTAGCTAGACCTACCAAGTCGAGAGAGGGCTCTCTCCTGCCAATCTCAGCAAAATATGATCAATAAGGGCTTGAGATGACTGATATGATGATTGATCTTAGGCTAGGTATGTATGCAAAAGAGTTTGATTGAATTTAAAGAAGTTTTTGTTGGCCCAGAGGGAATGAGGCTCAGCTTCATAGAGATCTCAATGGGGCAAGGTAGGCAAATGACTTGGCACTTCAAATTGAATGAGATGGAGATGTTAGATAGGTGAGGAGTTGAAGAGGGCAAGAAAACCCATGGATCCTCTTCAAACAGTGGAAAACATAGAAAACTAAAGCAAGCCCTAGGTAGAGCACTGCAATTTCAATGGATTCTACCTTTTCCCTTGTTTGATTTAGTTAAGAAGAAATAAGATCGATAATGGCATACATAACACATAAGTAAATTCACAATTACAGAAGAAAGCATTGTACCAAAACAAATTTCCACATGAATCCCAAAGAGTGCTGCAAACCCTGGTCTCTATTCCTTAGCCAAAACTGTTGATATGAGTATACAATAAAGCTCCAAGCTTTCTCAAGAGTCCAACCATGCTAATGACTAAAAATTCACAAGATATAGATAAACCATAATCATCCTACCCTGTAGGGGTCGAGCTCACAATTTTAGGAGCTGTTCCAACTAATTCTAAACTGAGAACTAGAAATCAGGCAATGGAACAGCTTGACTCTAGAAACTAGGGAACTCATTCATTCAGTTTCAAACTACTTTTTGATAGATGAATCGACCTCCATAAGTGAAAATTTGGCATAATTACATCAAGATACATACATTTACATGAAATTACATCACAAGTTTGACATTAAGAAGGAGAAAAGTCAAACTGTCAAGTAACTAGGTGAAAAACAAAGTATACTTGGTCAAACTAAGCAAAATTTACCCAATGCACCGCGCTGATGTCCCTATGCATAGAGCCTGTTTGTAGCCACTTTTGGAGGCCTTCCTGGTGTCCAAATTTTCTCCAAGTATGCTTGTTGGAAAGTTATGCCTGTCTACGTTCCAGAATAAGTGGAATTTTTGAATTTGGCCTCCATTTAGCACTCTAAAACTTATTCTCCCAACACTGCTTCCTGTGTATCAAAATAGGGGCAGTAAGGTCATTTTTTGGGTGTTTTTTACCTTTTTGAGCGCTCAAAACCTATCAAAAGTTTTTGGCCATTGGTAGGAAAGCATATTTTTTTATGCCAAATCCAAAAATGTTGAGTTTTTTTCATTTGGAGGCTCCCATCAAAAGCGAGTGCCAGGTGGCACGACACATAGGGCAGAAATTTCTGTGTTTTAGCCCAAAAATGTCAAAAATGCAAAAAGTGTCCAAAATTTTGAAATTTGAGCTGAGTCTTCCCAATCAAGAGCTGTGTTGGGCCAAGGAAGACTCAACCAATATCTGAATTCTATCGTGCTCCTTTCGCCTCCTCGATGCCCTCTTTAACTTTGCCTTCAAGCTCCTGATTCTTGCCTTACAGACTTTGTTTCTCGCCATGTAATGATAAGCCATATGCCTCAACAATGTCTTCTCCCTTTTGGAATTCTCCAACAACCTTTCTAAGTGGATATTAACTCTTTCAAGCCATTATTCTTGATTGACATCGATTTCTTGCATCAATGATGTGAGCTCCACCTTCCTCCTTTTGGCAGCTTGGCAGTTCTCTCATATATTTTGCAACTCCATAATCGCTTGCTGATCCTCAAGCTGCTTGTTTCTTTGCTCTAGGTACTTTATTATCCACTTAGCCCTTTCCATGTTGAGGGACAAAGCATTGATGTCTGCATATTGCTCCTGGATGACCTCTTTGAGTTTTGAGCTTTATGGGCCCATATCAGTATCATCGTCCTCAATGAGAATGAAATCAGTCTCCTGCTCACCTGAAGGCCCCTCATCATGTAATGGCCTCTTGCCCTTGTCCTGAACCTGTTGTGCTGATGAAGGAAGTGAGACCCCTTCCACCCCGGGTGGAGATAATACTCGCTTTGTTGCTGCAAACAACCATCTAGTTCCCTTTTGATAGGTGATAAACACTGGCATACTAGCGGTCTGTGTCTCATGACCCTCCTGTTGATATGAAGCTCCACCTGTCTCATGCAAAGTCTCTGGAGGTCCCTGAGGAGCTGTAAAAAATCATGAGAAATGAATTCCTCCCATGTGATGCCCTGCAAACCAAGCTGATGCATTTCCACGATTTTAATGAGATCAAAATGATATATACTGTTGAACTGCTGCTGAGGAGTCTTGTGTTGTACAAGAGTGGTCATCTTCTCAATATTTCAGCACATGAAGTAGGGGAGATTCATCATTCTCACCTTGGTAAAGTGCATTAGCAACCTAATATGATAGGCATAGAGGCGAGAAAACTGGCCCTCACAGCTGAAGTATTCATTATCAGTTTCATTAAAGGATCATATGAATCTTTGAGGTACCGAAAGGGAAAAACTCTACTGAGCTGTCTCAAATAGTCGGGCTTGATGTATGGTTCATAATGTTGCTTGTCAATTTGCTGCCTCTTATTCCATTTCTCTCCAATATTAGGAATGTTGATTGTTAGAGAAAGAGATTATGTTGTTAAAGTGAATGTTACACCAGCAAGGGTGGTTTAACCATTATGTAGATGAAGCATAAACAACCGGGCCAACTCATGATGATATTGGACTTTAGCAACCAGCTCACAGAACTCATAGCAGGATTGGTGTTGGAAGCATGTGATGGTGAAAGGGCAGGCTTGTAGCTCAGCAAGGGTAGTAGGTTCCTCCCATATATGTTTGCCACCTTTATGAGTTCTCCTGGATGCATGTACCTCTATAGGAGAGTCACTGTGTGTCTCTTCATCATGGTCATATGAAGGATCAGATTCCATTTTTGCTAGTGAGTGAGTTTTCTTGGTGAATAATGGGAGATTTATGGTGCTTCTTATTTTCTACCACCAAGGGAAAAGTATATGAGGGACTATGGAGGGAGAGAATATGAGGGATTTTGGGACTGTTAGGACAGGGTTTTGTTTGGGAAACAGGGGATTAGGGAGTGATGTGTAAGCTTTTAGGGACAGCAATTAGGGTTTGGGGATTTGTCATTAGGATTTGGGAAAATGGGATTTGGCGATAGGGGTAGATGATTTTTAGGAATATGGGAGTTAGGTAATGGGGGAATAAGCTGGGAAAATAAATGGTGGAGTGAAAAGTGAGGGAGTGGTAGGATGAACTTGGCAGCCAAAACAACCAATGCAAGCCCTAGGCAATAGTTTCTTGAGAAATGACAAGGAAGTATGGTTTGATTTTTCTTTTAGACAACCACCATAAATTGTATGAAAAACTCCTTTACTAGCGATGAAGAGAGCTTAACTTACTTGCACAATGGAAGTGTTGAGTGGTTTTGGCGATTTGAGGGAGTTTTGGAGAGAGTCGGGCTTGGCAGCTCTATGCGCCACGCCTCAAACCCAACGTACCACACCTCCTATGTGCGCCGTACCAGAACAAGTTTAGATTGAAAATTGCAGCCCTATGTGCCGTGCCTCCAATTTTGCACAATTTTCTCCAAGTTTCGCTCCTTGTGCTCAAACACGGCTTTCACTTTGCTCAATCTTGCTATTTGAATGAAAATGAGCTTTTGAATTGAGAAAATGATTTATACCCAAGAGTTTTTAATTTTTGTTTCATAAAAACCCACTTTTATAATGTTTGCAATGTGACTTTATTTTTCACTCTGTTTTTTGAGCTTTTCACTTTATTTGAGCCTTTTGATGAACTGAATGACTTGATTTTTCTTGATTTTTGTTTGCGTTGTAGGGGATGAAGCTACTGAAGCTTGGGAAGGAGACCAGTGTTGCCACTGAACTGATTTTCATACAAGAGAACTGAAAATACATGAATTAATACAATAAAAACCTAAAATACTCTATTTTTCCCTCAAAACAGAGTTTTGAGGAAAAACACATTTCTGAGCAATTAATTATGAAATTTATTGGTACTGGAACCTCCTCATGTACCTGCTGACTGTTATTGGACATTTTGGAGACCTTTTTGATGAAACCCTAGACCTAATGAAAGTGAAACCCTAGAAACGACTCTTGAAATTTTAAAGACCAAAAGTGACTGCATATGATTTTGATGAATGGAAAGGGGCCAGCAGATAAAGGGCATGAGGGCAAATGTACAACAAGCCACTATCGTCAGATGATCCATGCTCCTAATGGAATGCATCTGATTAAGCGAGACACCTAACATGTAATGCAACAAGAGGATTTGATCTCTGATGGAGGGATGAAGATACCGACACTAACAGAATTCAAATTCAAAAAGTGTTATAAATTGAAAAGGGCTTCTCAACAAACAACACTTGGTCATATGCGAATTGAGCTATTGAGTAGAGCCCTGTTTTTTCTTTGTTGAGCATTGTTTGAGCCACTGAGTTCGTGAGTGATAGATTTATGGATGAACACGATGGCAGCAACTGAAGAAGTTATAGAAATAACATAAATGACAGATGAATAGGTTGCATAGGCCGTCACTATGGGGGATGCCCTGGAAGTCGTCAGGATTGTGGCAGAAATCTTGAAATCACACACACACCAAGACCAAAGAAAGACAAACAAGTGATGGTTCCCGTACATGTGTCCCCGTGGAACCCATTGCACACTAAGCGGTCGATGGAAGAAAAGGGGAAAGTTGTTACCATCAAAACCGATGAGGAAGAAGAAGACCTGGAGGAATTTATCATCAACGAAGACGAGGACGAAGGCATGGAGGAAGAAACTGAGCCTATGCACCCTCCAACAAAGTTTCCCGCCTATGTCCCCCTATGGAAAGGGAAGGCTAAAGTGCCCAAGTACCTTGATGAGACCAAGAGCTTGCTCGAAACCCCACTCCTTCTAGACAATATAATTTTTGAGGGAACACACCTGGGACGGGTTCCGAGTTTAGAGTTTGAATATTAGCACCTCGCTGACCCCAAGAAGTTCCCTCATCTTTAGACCGTGCACCTCATAAAGCCTAAGCAGAACACCACGGTGGGGGTTATAGAATTAGAGCTACGAAAGTGGTTGCGTGGAGTGGAAAAGGCAAGGCTACTTAACCTACTCCAAGTGCTACATTTCCACCATGCCCCAATAACAATTTTTCATCATTAGACAGCTGCTCTGCCTAGTGCATGGTGGGTGTTCATGGCTGGAGGAGCCCATCCCCATCACGGAAGACTTGGTTCACTGCATTACCTGGTGGCCCCACAAAGGAGAGGACCCCGCAGACATCTCGAAGGGGAAGAGCAGTGACTTGGCCAGCGGAGGCCATGAAGAAGAAGTACAAGCTGGCAAAGAAGAAAAGGGGCTACGCCATATCCAGCACCAATGACAAAGCAGTGAAAGTGGTGACCTAAATACTGGTCGATAAGGTTATGCACAAGTGCCGCGTGGATGAGGTATTCGTGCCGGTGGTAGCACTGGTTAAGCAGTGCGCGAAGGGGGTCCAGTTTAACTGGTCCGAGTTCCTCTGCAAGGAGTTCTTGGAAAATTTCCACGAGGCCCAGGAACAAGGCAAAACATTCCACTATGCATGGCTTCTGTTGTCCATAGTGCTCGTGGCAGGGGAATTGTCGAAGGATTGTCAATTCCCCATAGTCGACAGGGATCTGTCGGAGGCTGCGAAGTACTCTTTGCTCTGGGCCACAAAAGATGCAAATAGGATCCACAATAGTAAGATATTCTAGGTGTTCATGGAGATGAACCTTAGAATGGGGATCAACTGTAGGTCACGGTTGTCACCCACTATCTACAACAGCCTGCAGAGTTTTGCAGAATTTAAAGTGGACATCCATAGCATATACATCAGAGCACGCAAGGACCCGGCCAAGCAATGGAGAGAGCTACCCTTTGTAGCCACGAATAATGTAATCTTCAATGTACTAGAGACGTGGCCGCTAGAGTGGCACGCTCCAAACATCATAGAAATAAAGAAGTCAGCGGCACAGAAGAGGAAAGAAGAGTCTAAACTACGCATGGCGTAGTTGGCAGAAAAAAATAAGGAAGGAGGCAGCAGCAGTAGAATCAAAGGAGGCATGGGACGCTGCATAGACAGCAACTGAACAGGAAAAGGCTGCAGCAATAGCAGTAGCACAGGAGGCAGTTGCGAAGGCACGTGAGGGCCAAACGTCACCTTTGCATGAGCAAGAAGGAGAGGAAGAAGAGGGAGGCGCGAACCCACAAACCGTGTCCACATAGTTGAAGCACCAGCACCCGACCGAGCGGACAGGACTGCACAAGAAGGTCAACACATCGAAGTTGTCTATTGACCCGATCACCCTAATCGAGGGTGATCTGCATGACATCGGTGAGACAGTGCATGATGTCACCTCTGAGGCCCTTCAAAATTTTATGCAGGAGAACTAGATTGTGTTGGGGGCCCTTAGAGTGTAGCTGCAAGAGTTGTAGGTGCGTACTCCTTAGGCTGGTACCCTTTCGACGAGCCTCATAGTCGGAACATCAATAGTAGAATAGATGTTGCACGCTCGAGTGATGAATACCATAGTGCTGCCAGAAGGGGCATTAGTGACACCAAATGAGGCCGACAAGCCTATGGTTAGAGCATTGAAGGGTCTCGGCATCAACATGGCTACACTCCTGCGGGAGACCTTATACGTTCTGCAGGATGGGATAACTGCAGAACTACGAGCTAGGGAGAGCCATGCACTGCAAGTCTTCAGTGAGCAGAAAATCAACATGGAATAGTTGAGCTTGTAGTGTGACGAAGTGGTGTTGCAGAATCGACAACTATTACAGGTACTAGATGAAGCTTGTCAAAGCATCCCTGAGCTGGCCATCCCAGCAGAGGCACGCATCCAGAGGCTAGTAGCACGGGTGTGCAAGGTGCGGGAGGAAATGACAAAGGTTCAATTGGATCTAAACCTTCAGATTGCCGACTTGCGGTTAAGGCGCAGCCATCCACCCCACCAGAAGTCAAAGAAAATCGCGTCAGCCCTATTACAGCGGGACTGGATGAGATTGGCAGTGTAGCGTAAGACTACACCATCATGTTGGAAGAATCATTTGAGGTCCTCATGAATCTGCAGGAGGACCCCAGCATCCAGCACTTAGAGATAGAGGCACAAGAACTCCAACAGCAGTATGACAGCGTCAAAGGAACTGCGCAGATAGTGTCGCTCACTCAAAGGCTCACATAGATGCAATAGTTCAAAGCACTGAAAGAACATGTGGACACAACACAACACAAGGAAGCAGTCCTAAAGGTGTACGTTCAGCCTTGGATCGATGAGGCCTTCACCATCACAGTAGAAATTGAAGGCAAGCTCGCAAAAATGTAGGGGATACAGGCACAGATGTAGAGAAGTAGTTCCGACACCGCGATCTTGGAACAACACGTACAGCAAATCCAGCAGGCAACAACTCAGTGCATTTCCAAACTTGCATCAGTTCGAGCAGAGAGTGAAGGACTCCACGCAAAGGTCTCTGCACCGACAAAGTGACTCGAGGGTGAGTCATGATGTTTGTGTTGGGGGCCTGTTGGGCATGGAATCCCCCCAAGGCATGTTTTGTGTCTTAAAGCCCAAGTTTTGACCAAATCCTTTGGTAAAAGCTCCGTGAATTACGGGTGCGGAGCGCAAAATTATAATAGTCACAGGGTTGTCTGCTCTATTTTTTGTAATGTAATGTCGACTGGATAGACCTACCCATGGTTCGCGGACCATGAGATTGTATAAATAGAGCAAGGCTCTAAGTGTATAGGATAACTATAAGACGGGAAGCATGAGAAGTCTAAGTGATTGAGTAGAAGTGTAAAGTGTGTCTTTGAGTCGTAGAATAGGAGAAGGCTCTACAGCTGAGTGCGTAGAGGCCTAGTAGTCCGCAACTGAGTGCGTGGACCCCTGCAGCTGAGTGCGCAGGGAAGGTGAAGTCTGTAACCATTGGCAGAATAAATAAAGAGAAGTTTACCATATTTCTGTGTACCTTTTCCTATTTTAACGTATGATTGGGTATAATTTCGAAGTATAATGTTTATTTGTTGTGCAAACTCATATGAATGTTTTGTGTAAATAAATATAACATAAGACATCCAAGTACACGAAGGTAATTAACTAATATAGGAAGATAAGTAAGATCTCGGGTAATAGCACAGGGTGTTGCTCTAGCAGCATGGAAGCTCCACAGCCCCTGGTTAGGGGTGCACGAAGGCATTATATCAGAGCGTGAGGAACAAGGAAGTGCGTGAAGTGAACTGCACGCAGGGAAAAACAGTTGGACCAGTCAAATCTCTCAAACATCCCAATGGTGCGGAAACCTGCTTCTAGCACCCTCCCATACTACTTCCAATGAGACCTCAGTTCGCGCTCTATGGACTGTTTCCGAAAGGACCAGTAGTACAGGGATTTGTTTGGCTAATTAACTCCAAACCTAGGTCACGCCCCAACAAGCCAACAATGAATATAACATAATACCTTTGTTTTGACGTGGATGTTGTCGAGAGTGGTCCACACACATCTAAATGGACTCACACTAGAATAACCTATGCTCAATTGTCTCTATCGTACACCCCTTGCATGTATCAACTTTCCCTAGTGTACCTTTGGGAAAACTGGTGGAGATATGTTGCATGATCTTCAAGGCCCCATGATGTAAGTGACCCAATCACCTGTGACACAACTCGCCAACACCTTAGCTCTGCACCATCTCTACTTTCATGCTCAAAGTATCACAATCATCTACCTCCAACTTATAGATATTCTTCACTCGAATCCCTGTCGTTTTTACTTGACCCGTGGTTATGTGTTGAAGGAACACCTTTCCTTTCAAGAAGATCACATCATAGCCTCTATCCTCAAGCATGGCAACAAATACCAAGTTCTTCTTTAGCCCAGGAACATACATAAAATTTTTCAAGGTGAGTGGAGCCCCATGCTCCATCTGAAAATTAACAATGCCCAATCCAGTAGCACTATACCTCCCATCGTCACCCATCTCAATATGCATCTGGAGATATTTCTCCTCTAGGTCACTGAATAACTCCTTGTCGCCAGTCATGTGGAATGAAGCTCCACTGTCTAAGTACCATAAACTTCCCATCATTGATGACACCATGCATGTAATGAGGGAAAAGTCCAATTTGAATTGAGAGTCCAAAGCCTCACCTGCCACTCCTCCTGAGGACTTCTTCTTTGACTTGTTGAGTGGACAATTTGTAGCAAAACAGCCCAACTCACGACAATGAAAGCACTTAACTTTCGTCATGTATTTCTTCTTATCTCCAAGGCAAGAATCTAATTTGGAATGGGAATTTTTTCCTTTCCTCTTCTTCACCTTAATCACTAAGGTACAATTCTCTTCATCATTAGTTTTGATGAAGATCCATCCCTGGTGTTCCTCCTGATCTCCTCTTGCATCAAATCCGACCACAGTTGTTCCCAATCTAGCAACTTCTCCCAACCATTGACAGAGTCCTGATAACTATACAAACTCTTTGGAAGTATCAGAAGAGAAAGACTCACCATATCATCCTTGGCAACTGTGATTCCAACACTTCCAAGTTCATCATGACATTGAGTGAACTTGCTCAAGTATTTTGGGATAGTCTCACCTTTCTCCATTTTTATTTTTTGAAGTTTGTCCTTTAGCGCCAATTTCCTTTGGTTACTGTTGTTCTGATAAAATTCTGTCAATGATTTCCACATTGCATACAAAGTTTCCTTTCCATGGAGACTCGAGACAATGTGGTCTCAAACTCCCTCAAGGATCATCCACCTCGCCTTTGTAGGTTTTAATCCCGTACAGAAATTACTTGCATACGAATTCTAAAACACAGAAAATAAAAAAAAGTGAGAGAATAACACATATACACAAATATTTTCCCCTGGATCCCAAAACCGGGACTACCAGCTTGATTTTTCATTATGTTCCTTTCAATTTTACAATACATATTTATACATGCCAAAGCATCCAATACCATGGACCGAAAACCATCGCATCCAAAAAACATGTGCGA
>APFE030883837.1:166987-222897 GCA_000404065.3 Pinus taeda | reverse complement strand
GCCTCGGCCATACTTTCCACCATTACTAGACACATCCGACATTGCAGAACAACTCACACCCACAGAGTTAAATCCAGATTGCATGGAACAAGCTACAACTGATCGAATCATGGACACATAAATCAAGCACACTCGCTAGCTGAATATCCAACTGTATCGAATTGTCAAAGCAGGCCAACTCCTTCACCAGGGCAAGTGGCTCACCAGGGACCAAGTTCAACAGAAGTTTTCTCATCTCATGGAGAAACTCAACACAATGGGGACCATTGGTTCCTAAGGTGGGAGGAATGATCCAGGTGGATATTGGAGGCCACCCCCCAAGTCCACTTGTACCTCCACCATTGTTTCTTTCGGCTTTTTGGTTTCCTTAATTGTAGCACAGTTTACTATTTTTAACAGTTTTTCGGGTCCTGAACTTCTAGAGCCGTTTTGAGGCCCTAAACGATGTTTTTTGGGAAAACTGAGAGCAACATGACTACATGGACCGATGTTGTTCTTCCCAAAATTGTAATTCTCGGATAGATCTTTCTAACGAGATATTGTGCACGCCAAACGGAGATCGTATGCCAAAGTTACAACCCCGAGAAGTTGATGTACCAATTTACCCAAACGGGGCCCACAGTTTGGGGTTTCATCTTCTAGAGTTAGGTTTTTGGATGTTAGTGTTCTCCATTATTTCTCAACAATAAATAGGCCTTCGAGCCTCATTGTAATAGAGTTCAAAGGCATGTCGTCGCCACATCTCTTCTAAGAGATAAGCTACGATCGCCCTAGCATAGTTTATTTCCATTTCTCTTTGTAAGCATATTTCAGTGTTTTACAATAATGAAATGAAGTATTATTTCTGTTGCAACTCTATATGTATGGTTATATCTGTAATTTGTTGCGTTCCTATTTGAATCCGGATCACAAGAAATTTGAATTCTCAGCGAGCAGAATATCTAGAGTAGAGAGGCAGCGTAATACCCAGCAGGGGTGATGCAGAAGTTGCCCAAGGTGACGCAGTTTGACACAGAAGCCATACGAGGACCATGCAGAACCTCCAAGAGTTGTGAATTAGTCACTATTTCTTCAGTGACAGGGCGAGCAATTCACCAATATTTTCTCTGTAAAGGATTGCTAGTTGAGCATCCTAGATTTGTATTCAAATATTTCTCCTGCATAATAATAAACCCTTAGAGTTGCTGCACCAATTTTCCCGCATTGGGTTTTTCCAGGGACTATTGTGTCCAAAAATAAGTGTGTCCTATGTATCTTGTTCTTTGCTCTATTTTTTGTTTTATGAGATAAAATATTTAATTAGAGTAGGCTACAGAAGTAATTTTCTTCAGTATTTAGAAGAATAACTTGATAATGTATGTTAAAATCAAGTAGGTGAAGTAGATTCAGTTTTTGTTGTAGTAGGCGTTGCTTGGACTAGAATTTTCACATGGTATCAAAACATTGATTTTGAAACATGGAGAGCAGATCCAGTGCTGAGCAGTGAGGCCGAAAGCTGCACCTGGCAGTAGTTTGAATCCCCTTGAAGGGATTGCGTAGTGCTTGCCATGAAGTTGATCCGAGAAAATCTCTCTCTAAGTGAGTCAATAGAGAGGTACGATTTCTGAATTGTGAGCTTGCAGAGGCAGAGGTGTTGATTTTGGGTACATCGGATGTGCTCTAGCTCTGAAATTTTGTGGAGGGGCTAGAACACATGAGATTTCCAAGACCCGGAAATCATTTGGAGAAATTCCACCCGGATGAGGAGTTATTAAAATAATTAATATTTTTAATGGGTTCCTAAGTCTAAACTTAGGAAAATAAAAATATTCATGGGTATTAATAAGAATATGGTTGATAAACTTCTAAGTGACGAGGATCAAGTCTGTTTTAATCCTAGCCATTCATTAGGGACTTAATCTCGGTCATTGATACATCAACAGGAAAAGTATAAGAGGAGGCTTGAGGGTCAGTTGGAGATACATTTGAGAGATCAGTCAGTTCGATTTTTCTGGGGCATGGTTTGCTGAGAAAATCGAATAGGTGATCTGAGTTGCAGTGAGAGGCACTTTGACAAAGGTACTTCAATCCAAGGTCGAGAATACATAGTAGAGAGGCAGAGCAGCACCAGGAGAGACAATGTAGCTCTAGAAAGGGTGACGTAGTCACTTAGAGGCAGCTGGGGTTTCTGTGAGGCAGAGAGAGCATCAGTTCAGCAAATCGATTTCTGAGCTAGGAAGGCTCATTGGGAGGGTGATGCAGCTCCTAGCGGAGGTGACGCAGTTCCAGTGCAAATCTTGGAGCAGTCATCGCTGCCCAACACTGGGGACAATGTAGTCACCTGTGGGGTTTGTTCATCTAGTTGCTGGATTCACCAAAATATATCTCTCTGGATAGAGGTACTTTTGTCAGGTTTATTCTCTATTGGGTGAGCTAGATTTGACACCCTAGTTGTATTCAAAATCTTCTTAATAATACAAACCCTCTATATGTTGCACCGTTTTTCCCACATTGGATTTATACGAGGACGTTTGTCGAAAAATAACGGTGTCCCTTGTGTATTTGTCTCGTTCTATTTTCATTTTATGATCTGTATGTATGTGTAGTCTATAGTAGTGTTTTCATCAATGTTTAAACAATTAAATAATTTGTTGAATGTAAAAAAAAGTAGCAGATGATAAACCAGTGATTGCAGTAGGATTTCTGATGTGTAGATTCAGAAATTTTCAGAAGAGGGAGTGACGCAGAGCCTCGGCGCAGTGCTAGAAGGGCGTAGTTTCTGCCGGGGCAGAAATCCGTTGGAAAAGAACGAAGACACGTAGAAGGGGAATTTTCTCGTCAGAGAACTTTCTGCCAGAAAGTTTGAATTTCTCACTTGCTAGGAAATTGTGCTAAGTAGTGACTAAAGGAGTCAGTTCAACAGTTGGGTGAGATGGCATCGCATGGGCTCAAAGATTAAGACAAGTTGGACGGAGCCTCCAACTATGTCATATGGAAGACCAGAATCTTAGTTGTTTTGGAGGAATATGATCTCGAGGCCTACATCAAAAGTGTTGCAATTGTTCCTGCTGACAACAATCGAAAAAAGAAATACAAGGCTAAGCAGGGAAAGGCAAAGAGACTCATTCTCGATGGAGTTTGAGATCATGTAGTCTCACACTTGCAAGGCAAGGATATAGCCTGGGAGATGTGGGAAACCTTGTCGTTTATGTATGAAGGCTCTTCCAAACAGTGGAAGATGTATTTAGAGCAGAAGTTGCAGTGGAATTTGATGCAGAAAGGAGAAGGGGTGAATCTCTATCTTCAACATCTTCAGGACACTAGAGACTAGCATGTTGCAGCGAGGTCCACTCCTCAACCAACAGCAATGGTGAGGATATTCCTGAATGGAGACTCGGACGAATGGCAAGTTTTCATCCAAAACATATTGGGCAAGGAAAAACTACCTTCATGGGAGGAGATGTGGGCGACTCTTCAACAAGAGGAGTTAAGGAAGGACCTAGTGAAGGTCAACCTCAGTAGTAGTAGTGGGAGTGGCACAAAAACGAAAGAGGAGGAGGAGAATGCAGCTCTAACATCGAAGGGGCAGTAGAAGCAGAAGCAGAAGAAGGACACTTCGAAAGTGAAATGTTTCAAATGTGGCAAGTTTAGTCACTTTGCATCTCAATGTCCTTTGAAGCAAAAGAATATGGATGAGAAGCATGACCCTAAGGTTGCAGCAACGAAGATTGACGAGGAAGAGTAGGCCATGAATGCCCACGCATCTCCAGGAAGGAGATGGGGCGATATTGAGTTGTCGTCGGGAGGACTACATGTGGGCGGGATCCTTGAGGAGTCCACCTCTCGGATCAATTCCTTTCTACGGGAGCCCAAGATTTAGTAGTAGCGAGATGGACTTCGTGTCAGATGATGCAGTTGATTGTTTGGAGGACAGATGCAGTAGCTGGAGACCAGAGACTGATCAACGCAGAGGAAGGTTGGCAGCAGTGCAGTTGGCACAGTGCAGAAGTCAGCAGTAGCGCAGAAGATTCAAAGGGTCATAGACCAGTACCAGTCGGATTCCAACATTTTGGTATTATGCTTAACACAGTTAAGTTCAGTTAATTTTGGATGTTTTTCAGTTGCTTCTCTCAGCGACTGAGTTGTAGTACAGATGCAGTGATAGCAGTGGCAATGCTAGTAGCATAACAGATGCAATGTTTGAGAGGGAGTTGTAGTAAAGATGCAGCAGTGACAGTGGCAGTGTCATGGGTAGCAATATAGTGGCAGTAGTAGCACATTGTTGGTGGCAACAACAATGCAGAAAGGAGGTGCTTCAAAAGCAGAGCAACATTCTGTTGGGCATTGTTGCTAAGAACTTTCCTTGCTAAGAGTGAGTGTTAGTTTTTGGTAGCATCGAAAGTGCTCTAGCATTGAAAATTGGTGGAGAGGCTAAGGCATATGAGTTCTAAAGAACCCAAAAACTGTTTGGTGAAATTCCACCCAAATTGTATTTTATTAAAATAATTAATATTTGTAATTAAGTTACTAAGTCTAAACATAGGAAAATTAAAATATTAATGAGTATTAATCAAAATATGGGTGAGAATGATCTAGAAGGCGGATCAAGTCATGTTTTAATCTTAGTCGTTGATTAGAGACTTAATCTCGGTCGTTGACATCTCAACAGGAAAAGTATAAGATGGAGGCTTGGGGCTCAATTAGAAACACACACGGAGAGAACGAATCGATCTAGAGTTGGATTTCTAAGGCTAGGAAGCTAAGAAATTCAAACTAAGTGATCATTCTGCAGCAGAGGGGCAGTGAGAATCCGGGAGGACTTTCCGGAGAATACAAGGCAGAGAGAGGACAAAAATACGCCCAGAGGAGCGCTGACATTGGCCTACGCAATGATGACGAAGAGGCAATGCAGTCAGTGAGGGGAATTCGAAATTCTGTAGAGGGAATTCAATTTGTAGTTTGCCAAGAGCCAAGGTGTAAGACTAGAGGCAAGAAAGTCGAATTCTCAGTCAGCAAAAGATCTAGAGCAGAGAGGTCGCGTAATACCCAGCAGGGATGACGCAGTTTGACGCAGTTTGACGCAGAGCCTCCCAAATGTAATGCCCTACTTAATCTTATCATGCAAATTTTACTAGAGTTTAAATTACCTGAAAATATTGACTTATAATTATTACGAAATATTGGTACATACCTACATTGGTGAAACTGTAAATTTATTACTGATATAAATTTTATTATTATTCAATTCTCAATTTATCTGCTCAAATTTACTTGGCAGAAGATATGGTCATCTCTAATTAATTACCAAATTATATATCCATATCTCAACCCAAAAATGTCCTCTCAAATTTACTTGGGAGAAGATATGGTCCTCTCCAATTAATTACCAAATTATATATATCTCATCTCCAAAATGTCCTCTCAAATTTACTTGGGAGAAGATATGGTCCTATCCAATTAATTACCAAATTATATATTCATATCTCATTGCCAAAATGTCCTCTCAAATTTACTTGGGAGAAGATATGGTCCTCTCCAATTAATTACCAAATTATATATTCATATCTCATCCCCAAAATGTCCTCTTAAATTTACTTGGGAAAAGATATGGTAAGAAAAGTCAAATGTAAAGATGAAGGGGTAGTTATGACATTAATGACAGGTGGTTGAAGCGGAGAAGGGAAGGAGGCATAAAAGGGGAAGGATGATGAGAGGAGGGGGAGGAGGGAATCCTTGGTCTTGGTTTTGGTTTTGGTTGTGGTTTTGGAGGATTTTTCTTTGAGAGGAAAGTGAGGAAAAGAGAAGGGAGAGAAGGAGAGTATTTGTTTAATTTGGACACACTACATCTGGTTGGACTTGGGCTTGGAGGGTTCGGGAATTTGTGGAGGTTCCCTAGGCTAGGAATTACTTCCTAGTTAGCTAGGAGGCAAATCCAGTCGGGTAGTCAAGAGGAGCATGGAGCTTAGAAGCATCTCAACTAAGCTATTGGAACATGTATTATCAGTCATTTATTTTAGTTATGTAAATTATTACAAGTTATACATGTTGTAGATTAAATTAATTTATGTTCATGTTTATGATGTTTTATAAACCTGAAATTTTCCTTGTTATGAAAAATAGCGAAATTTATTTGAATGAGTGTAGTAGTAGTTAGAGGACCTATAGTTGGGTCTTCACACCAGAGCTGTGGATCAATCATTATTCCTTCAGTGACAGGGTGAGAGAATTTCACTAGTCTTTTGTCCAATATTTTCTCTGTAAAGGATTGCTAGTTGAGCATCTTAGATTTGTATTCATATATTTCTCCTGCATAACAATAAAACCTGAGAGTTGTTGAACTAGTTTTCACACATTGGGTCTTTCTGAGGACTACTGTGTCCAAAAATAAGTGTGTCCTATGTATCTTGTTCTTTGCTTTGTTTTTTGTTTCATGAGATCAAATATTTAATTAGTGTAGGCTGCAGAAGCAATTTGCTTCAGTATTCAGAAGAATAACTTGATGATGTATGTTAAAATCAAGTAGGTGAAGCAGATTCAGTTTTTGTTGTAGTAAGGTTTCCTTGGACTAGGAATTTTCACAGCAATGATTTCATTATGGGGTAGGCAACTTAATTGGGCCCCAAGGCCATTAGAGGATCATATTGACACTCTTAGTGGATGCGTTGAGAATCATGGGACTCTATCATGTGTTAGAGCATCATTTCATGTCATGGACACCTTCAACGCCCTCAGCAATCTGCTCATTGCCCCATATTATTCACAATGATCCACTTGGACCAGTTTGACCTAACCGGCTTAGCATATTATGGTATCTAATCCAAGGACCAAACAAGGTTAGTCTCACCCTTGAGACATGGGAGGGCTAGCACCATCAACAAAGCTCTTAATCGTTGGAGCATTTGTTGGCTTGTGGGGGCCTAACCCAGGTTCAGCTTTAGTTAGCCAAACAAATCCCTACACTACCGACCCTTTCGGCATCAACACTAGCACTGCCACTGCTAACACTGCATCCGTACTACAACTCAGTTGCTGAGAGAAGCAACTGAGAAACATCCAAAATTAACTGAACTTAACTATGTTCGGCATAATACCATGAATGTTGGAATCTAACTGCTATTAGTCTATGACCCTCTGAATCTTTTGCGCTACTGTTGACTTCTACACTATGCCAACTACACTGCTGCCAACCTTCCTCTGTGTTGATCAGTCTTTGGTCTAAAGCTACTGCATTTGTCCTCCAAACAATCAACATCATCTAACACTAAATCCATCTCGCTACTACTAAATCTTGGGCTCCCGTAGAAAGGAATTGATCCGAGAGGTGGACTCCTCAAGGATCCCGCCCACATGTAGTCCTCCTGACTACAACTCAATATCGCCCCATCTCCTTCTTGGAGATGCGTGGGCATTCATGGCCTACTCTTCCTCGTCAATCTTCGTTGCTGCAACCTTAGGGTCATGCTTTTCATCCATATCCTTTTGCTTCAAAGGACATTGAGATGCAAAGTGACCCAACTCGCCACATTTGAAACATTTCACTTTTGAAGTGTCCTTCTTCCGCTTCTGCTTTTGTTGTCCCTTCGATGTTAGAGTTGCATTCTCCTCCTCCTCCTTCGTCTTTGTGCCAATCCCACCGCTACTACTAAGGTTGACCTTCACTGGTGAATTTCTCACACTCCAGAGCATTTTTCTAACCCCAAAAGGACCTCCTGCCCCTTTTGCTCGCCTTTCAAGTTTCTACGTCACCCTCTGCGCAGTGACTACATAGGCCCTGTGTCAACCCTTCTGCTCTGATGATCTACATCCCTCCTTTGTGTTGCCCCCTCCAGATTTGTCCTGCACTCTCAAACTATGCTGATCCCCTCTCCCTCCCACCTGTAACTCACTCTCTGACTCTATTTTCTCTTGCCCAAATTCAGTCACTGAGAAAATCGATTTGCTTGAGGAATTGAGTATCTTCCGTGGTGTATTTTCCATCTACCCATCGACTTCTTATTATAATCTTCTATTGGAGTACTAACGACCAGGATTAAAACATAATTGATGGCTAAGATCAACTAGAAATCAATCCATGTCTTCTTCTAGAAGATTCTCACCATGAATTAATTAATACCCTTTAATTAACCAGGATTCCTAAGTTTAGACTTAGGAACCATTAAAAAAAGTTAATTATTTTAATTAAGTTGTCTCTAGGTGGAATTTCCATAAACAATTTCTGGTTTTGTGAGAATACATGTATTCTAGCCTCTCCACAAAATTTCGTGGCTAGAACACATCTGATGCTACAAAAATCAATAATAAATAGAACTCACTTTCATTTGTGAAAGATCATCATGACACTTGGATTAGTTTGATTGTAAAGAAATTGCACTTTTTCTTTGGAGATATTGGACAATCTTTTCATGCCTTTTGATGTGTGGAAGATTATTCGCTTTTCTTATTTGGAGCTTTTTCTTGAATGATGGATGGATATATTGCATGTCTCTTTGTAAGTGCTTCTTTTAATGAAATTTTTATTTAAAAATTGTTTAATCTATGGAATTGTTTGACTAGAATATGCGAATTTGTGCCCTACTTATTGAAGATTAAATTCCGAAAGCTTTTCTAGCAAAGTATTGCATATGTTATCCAATGGAAGGCATGTAATGACTCTGTTGATTTTGGGTAGCATCGAATGTGCTCTAGCTCCGAAATTTTGTGGAGGGGCTAGAATACACGAGATCTCCAGAACCCAGAAATCGTTTGGAGAAATTCCTCCCAGATGAGGAGTTATTAAAATAATTAATATTTTTAATGGGTTCCTAAGTCTAAACTTAGAAAATAATAATAAAATATGGGTGAGAAACTTCTAAGTGACAAAGATCAAGTCTGTTTTAATCTTAGCCGTTGATTAGAGACTTAATCTCGGTCATCGATTCATCGACAAGAAAAGTATAAGAGGAGTTTTGAGGGTCAATTGGAGAAACATCTGTGAGATCAAAGAGTTTGATTTTTCTGGGGCAAGGTTTGCTGGAAAAATCGAGCTATTGGTCTAAATTGCAGTGAGGGGCATTTCGGCAGAGGGACTTCAGTCCAAGACCGAGAATACATAGCAGAGAGCCAGGGTAACACCAAGAGAGACAGTGCAGCTCCAGAGAGGGTGACGCAGAAGCTAGAGGGGCTGACGCAGTGCCTTAGAGGCAGCGTTGGGGTTTTCTGTGGGGCAGAGAGAGAAGCAGTTCAGCATATCGACTTCTGGACAAGGGAGACTCACAAGGAGAGTGACGCAATTCCAACATAGAGCTTGGAGAAGCCATTGCTGCCTAGCACTAGGGACAGCAATGTCATCTATACAGTTTGATCATCCAGTAGTTGGATTCGCCAAAATATCTGTATCCGGAGAGAGGTACTTCTGCCAGTTTTATTCTCTGTTGGGTGAGCCAAATTTGGCACCCTAGTTGTATTCAAAAATCTGCTTAATAATATAAACATCTATATGCTGCACTGGTTTTCCCGAATTGGGTTTTTCCGAGGACGATTGTCCAAAAATAACGGTGTCCCTTGTGTGATTGTCTCATTTTATTTCAATTCATGATCTATATGTATGTGTAGTCTACAATAATGTTTTCATCGATGTTTAAATAATTAAATAACTTGTTAAATGTAAAGAGCAAGTAAAAGATGATAAACCAGTGATTGCAGTAGGATTTCGGACGTGTAGATTCAGAAATTTTCACATGGTATCAAAGCCTTGCAGATCATAGGAGACTGAATACACCAGCGGAGAGATCCAGAAGAATTTGCTGCAGAGAGGCAGCTGTCCCGAGTGATAGCATTGTCCCAAAGCCAGAGACGCAGAAGGAGTGCGCAGTTCAGAAGAGGTAACGGAGAGGCTCACGTAGGGCCTGCATCAGCATTCTGAGCCAGGTGGGGGTTACGCGGCAGTTGGGAGGAGCCCACGCAGTAACTATATTAGTGGTCCAGGCCAACGCAGAAGCAGAGGGGAAGATCAGGCTCACGCAGAATCGTGTCATCTTTTCGGACCAACAAGGAGTTACGCAGTGGCCAGGAGGAGCTGATCCATCTCACAAAGTGTTGTGCAGAGCTAGAGGAGCTCAGATTCTTCAGTTGTCGGAGCTAGGGGAGCAAAGCAATTTTGATCTGAGGAGCTTGTGGGACGTTGTTGTAGTTGGTGCAGAATAGTGTTTGTGGAGACAGAGCCGAGGTAGAGGGAGTCACTGCCTTGACAGATTTTTAGCAAAAGAAATCTAGATCCAGGTTGCAGCAACAAAGGAGGATTGGAGGGAGTGATTCGACATTTAGCAGGAGGATTTGCTTGAAGGAAATCAGGACTCAAAGGGAGTCTAGAGGAGCTTGTTCCTTAGCGATTTCTTGCGCCAAAGAAATCCAGATCCAAGTCTTCCAGGATTGGTAGCAAGAAAGGGAGAAGAGAACCAGTCCTACATTTTTTAGCAGAGATGGTAGTGAATGGGTTGAGGGATCAGGACATATTGGATGGAGCATCCAATTTTGTCATCTGGAAGGCCAGGATCCTAGCAATCCTAGACAAACATCGCATCAAGGACTATGCCTTAAGAGTAGTTGTTGTTTCGGTTGACGCTGATCCGTTAAAAAGCACGAGGAGGCCTAGGCAAAAGTCAAGTGCATGATCTTAGACAGGGTCAAAGATCATGTAGTACCACACATTGCTGAGAAAGAAACAAGGAGGGAGATGTGGAAGGCACTGACCACCTTATACCAGGGCTCTTCCATAAAACAGAAGGTGTTATTAGAAAATCAGTTGAGACAGTACCAGATCTAGAAGGGAGAGGAGATCAATCCCATCCTTCTCAGGTTGCAAGGGATTCGCGACTAGTTGACTTCCGTGGGGTTTACACCAGATCCTAAGTTCATGGTCAGGACTGCCCTAAATACAGTCACCGAGGACTGGGAGACATTTGTCCAAAGTATTTTGAGCAGAGCGACTCTCCCCAGTTGGGAGGAGATGTGGGCAGCGCTTCGACAAGAAGAGCTCAGGAGGATGACCGAGGTAGGGAGTAGCGGTAAGGGAGCCCAGGTCAAGGAGGAGGAGGAGGATGCAGCTCTCGCATCATCGGGACAACAAGCGCAGCATAAGAGAAAGAAGAAGGACATAACCAAGGTCAAATGCTTCAATTATGGGGAATTGGGACATTATGCCACTCAGTGACCCCGAAAGAAGGGCAAGGGGGAGGCTTCTAACTCAAAGGTTGCTCGAGCGAAAGCTGACAAGGAAAGCAAGGATGATGATTGTGCCATGAGTGCTCATGCGACTCTGGAGAAGAGGTGGAGCAACATAGAGTTGTAGTCAAGAGGACTACATGGGGGCAAGATTCTTGAGGTGCCCAAATTCTTGGATCACATATGGCTATGAAAGCCCTTAATAACAGTAGCAAAATGATGGGTGTCAATTGGAGCAAGGTGTGATAGAGCAACAGTACCAGAGCTAGAGTGCCAAAGTTTGAGGCAGCGAAGTGGATGTTGTAGTAGTGCTAGAGGCATAGAGAAGTTTGCAGCGGCTCAGTAGCAATAGAGGGTGAGCAAAAATTAGCAACAGAGGTCACTTCAGCATCAGAAGGCATCCAGACTAACCAACATGTCAGTTTTTGAGTGAAGTTTCAGTTGCTTACTTCTCAACAATTGAGTTGCAGTGTAGCAGTTAGCAATGGCAGTGCTATGGGCAGCGTGAGGTAGCATTTTGAGAGGGAGTTGTAGTACAGTTTTAGCAGTGACAGTGGCAGAGTCATGGGTAGCAGTACAGGAAGCAGCAATGTAGTGGATGAAAGGCAGCAAGCCGAGCATCAGCAGCACAGAGGACCGATGCAGTAGATCAATGCAATGCTTCTGCGGGGAAGTATTGTTAGAGCACATTCCTCGCTAAGAGGGAGTGTTGATTTTGGATAGCATCGGATGTGCTCTAGCTCCGAAATTTTGTGGAGAGGCTAGAATACATGAGATCTCCAGAACCTAGAAATCGTTTGGAGAAATTACACCCGGATGAGGAGTTATTATAATAATTAATATTTTTAATGGGTTTCTAAGTATAAATTTAGGAAAATAAAAATATTAATGGGTACCAATAAAATATGAGTGAGAAACTTCTAAGTGACAAGGATCAAGTCTGTTTTAATCTTAAACGTTGATTAGAGACTTAATCTCGGTCGTTGATTCATCAATAGGAAAAGTACAAGAGGAGGCTTAAGGGTTAGCTGGAGACACACCTGTGAGATCAAAGAGTTCGATTTTTCTAGGGAAAGGGTTGTTGAGAAAATCGAGCTAGTGGTCTGAGTTGAAGTGAGAGGGACAGTTCGGCAGAGGGACTTCAGTCCAAGCCAGGAATACATAGTAGAGAGGTAGAGCAACACCAGGAGAGACAACACAGCTCCAGAGAGGGTGACGCAGAAGCTAGAGGGGCTGACACAATCCCTTAGAGGCAGCGTTGGAGTTTTCTGTGGGGCAAAGAAAGCAACAGTTCAGCATATCGACTTTTGGGCAAGGGAGGTTCACTAGGAGGGTGATGCAACTCCTAGAGGAGGTGACGCAGTTCCAGAGCAGAGCTTGGAGCAGGCATCGCTGCCGAGCACTGGGGACAGAAGTGTCATCTGCGGAGTTTGATCATCTAGTTGCTAGATTAGCAAAAATATCTGTATCCGGAGAGAGGTACTTCTACCAGGTTTATTCTCTGTTGGGTGAGTCAGATTTGGCACCCTAGTTGTATTCAGAAATATGCTTAAGAATACAAACCCTCTATATGCTGCACTGGTTTTCTCGAATTGGCTTTTTCCGAGGACGATTGTCCAGAAATAATGGTGTCCCTTGTGTGATTGTCTCATTTGATTTCAGTTCATGATCTGTATGTATGTATAGTCTGCAATAGTGTTTTCATCGATGTTTAAATAATTAAATAACTTGTTGAATGTAAAGAACAAGTAGGAGATAATAAACCAGTGATTGCAGTAGGATTTATAATGTGCAAATTCAGAAATTTTCACAGAATCTTCCTTGTGAATGAATGCCTTTGATTTTTCATGAAACTCCATTATATCTTGAAGAGGGTAAATGTTTGAAATCGCTACTTAGGGCATTGATTTCGAGCCTGCTTGGAAGACATTTTATCTTATCATAAGCATCTCAAGACTCAAATGCCCAAAGGACTAGACACTAGTCCAAGGATTTTTGCGATCAAACCCCTCTTTCTCCATATTTTTACCTCCTAAATTTTGGTCCCCTAAAGGTAGGGCAGAAATCTAGGGTTTGCACTGAAATGTTAGGGAGGTGATTTTTCGAGAATCTGAGGGTCCAAACATCAAGCTCAACATCTAGTCTACCTATTCTTCAATTTTGGTTGGAATCCACTTGAGTTTCATCCATAAAATCTCTTGCCCTAGGTGCTACTCCAAGAGGAAAAAACTAGGTCTTTCTCTCTCAACTTGGAGACTTCTTTGAGGGTTGTACGAGCTTAGTATTCATTGGAATGAATCATAAGAAGCTCTTTATTCTTTCAGGCCTTAACCTTGCGAATATCTATTACGATAGAGAAACCTCAAAACCCTAGGTCTTGTGCCTTCTTTTATAGACGTTTTCATAGAGAGTGGATTGCTTCTTTGAAGCCTCATAACTTTATTGATCCTCTCTTCGAATGAGTTCTAGCTCCATCCCCTTGAACCTTCAAACCTAGAATATCTATTATAGGTGATCATAATCATACTGGGAATCCTCCCATGGGTGTGTTATTGCACAGATGGTCACGACAACGCTCAGACTGGGGGCTGTCACCCTGGTCCCCGATCTCTCCATTTAAGCCTGTCTCCCACAGCTAAGGGAGGTAGACCCTATGAGATGATGAAGACCAACTGTGGACCAGTTGGGTTGGGAGACACGAAAAAACAAGCACTAAATTGATTTTGGTAAGTTAATAGACCAGTGCGTTATAGATTTAATGGCCGAATGATTATCTATCAAATGCTGGGGAAAGATGAACTCATTAACAATCATTTACCATCAGATAACTCAAGCAAATGCAAGATATTCGATAAACGCACAATGCTTTTCCAGCGATTAAATCTCACCAGCGATCATAAATTTCGAAAGATAAAGCTTTGATACACAACCATCCAATTTTAAACGCTAACCAGATATCTCATTTATGATCATTCAGGCATGCCAAATCATATAAAACATTAACATCAAAATTTTAGCCTTAGCAGAGAAGATAAAACGTGATAAATCATTGAGCTAAATACTGAATCTCGCAAAAAAATTCCACAATACTTTTATGTTTTTCAGACAAAAATTTAAAACCTAATGAAACCTAAAAAATCTAAATCTACTCTTTAAAAGAAAAGAAAACTCCCCTTTTTATATTTTGTATATTTTTTTTTTTTTTTTTTTTTTTTGAATTTCAATTTTTAAACTCAAAACAAAACCTAAGAAATGGGAGAAAAAATCTAATTTAAATCTAATCTAAACTAAAATGAAAACAAAACTTGAAATAATTTAAGTCCAATCTAAATCACTAAAAAAAATGAAATCAAAAGTAAAAAACTAAGGACTAAAACTTTTTATGTTTTTTGATTTATTAATAAAAAAAATTATTTTATTTTTATTTATTTTTTTGTGATTAAAATCTAAACTTTAAACAAACTTGACTAAATTTAAACCAAAAAAAAAAAAAAAAATCAAACTAAACTAAAAACCAAAAAAATAAAAGCCTAAATCTAATTCTAAACTAAAGTTGCAAAGAAATAAATCTAAACTATTAAAAAAAAAAAATCTAATGCTAACTATTCAAAAGATCGAAATTTTTTTTTTATATATTAACACATACAAAAAAAAAGTAATACGCTGACCTGAAACTATGTTAATCTACACCAAAATTAAAATATATATACACAAAAAAAAAATCAAAATAAAAAAGAAGAAAAGAACTAATCTAAAACCTACCCACGCATAGAATCATTTTTGTTTTATTTGTTGAAGTCTAAATGCTAAAATCTAATGAAACTAACTAAATACATATACATCCTTGCTACTTACGCACATGTTCATAATGAAAAATGTACGTATAACATAAAATTTCGAATGATTTTTTCATTTGCTGCAGGTAGAACTCGACGGCGGACAGGATAGCTCGATGGAATGGAGAAGGCACTGCGTGCGGATATCAAATGGGACGTGTGGCAGCAGCAAGTGAATGGCAGCCTTATAGCAAAGGAGAAGAAGAAGGAGCTGCGTGGGTGAATAAGCGTAAAGCTGCAGCTGGACGGTGGGAGAAAAGCGTTGAAGATTTTAACAGTTGCGTGCAAGTGTTTGACGGCAGAGGATGCAGCAGCAAAAATGGCAGCTCTTGTGGGATGGGATGTATCTTGCAGATTGAACGCAGGGAGATGAGGTATGGTAGCAATCCAGCCTGCCCAAAAAAAGAATTTTTCCTGTAACAAAAATAAACCCCGAGCAGCAAAATAACTTTGATCAAACCCTCGGAAATCTTCAGAAAACCCTGCAACCTGTAATGAAAAATCACCCAAAAATGATATGTGCATAAAACAAAACTGAAAACCCTAAACCCAGCAAAAAATTTACAGTATTTACAAACTGAAAGCTCTTAAGCAGCCAGATTTATCAATAATCACAATAATATTTTCAGAATTTAATTTTAATGTAAAACGCTTCAAAAAACCCTGCATGCATTCATAAAAAATATTTCGAATGATAAGCCCGGGATCAAAAGCTGGCTAGGCTCTTTCAGAAAACACAATCCGGGAGTTGGCTGGTTCACCCGAGAACTTCCCCTAACGCCCGGTAATCTGAAAAAGGGATTTCCGGCACAGCTTAAAATCAACCATTAACATAGAGAGAGAAAACAATAGTGAAACCCCGATCAAATAGAGATACCTGCCACTATATTTCAAAATCTAAACTATCATTCAAACCCCAAAGATCAGACAAGAGATACCTGTGATAGATCAATCTCAGTAAGCTATCATCACGGCTGAAAATAAAATTTGCAAAAATAAAACAATCTTACAGCGTTTTCAGAGAGTAACAACAGCAAGACTTTAAACCCAAAGTCTTCTTTATTGCCAGAAATGAGTCAAGAGAGCTTTCTTTAGCACCAGACTCTAGAATTTAATCCCTCTCCAATGAACCCTAGCACCCATTAAAAGAAAATTCCCAACAACTAGATCGAGGGATCACGTCAAAATGATCTCAACCGTCGATAGGATCAGATATCTCTTAATCTCATCCGTGAAATTCTTAATGCATTAAAAATTGAAATCTGCATTATTTACTCAAATATTATTTTTTATTTTTAGTTTTTATTTATACTTATTATTTTTTATTTTTATTTTATTATTATTATTTTTTATCTTTTCAATTTTTTTATTTTAATTTTTAATTTTTAATTTATTTTTAAATGGATCCTCGAACTTAGCCTTTGGGAAAATCACCTAGGACCTAGGACTTAGGACTTATGAGAGGATTAAAACATTTTCTAACCCTCAAGACACTTTACATCATGACTTTTACAACTTTACATCTCAAGGGGGAGAACCCATTTGACATAGACCCTCATAAACCACCCAGTTCTGCGGCACAACTATAATCTAGCAGATTAACACACTAAGATTCTCCTAAGATTCTAATGACAAAATCCATTCCGGCTTTGGGGTTAGGTTGAAGGAAAACTCTACCGATCATAGATCGGTGAGACAAAAAACCTTTCGGAACGTAGATTATCACTAGGAAATTAGGTCCACCTAAGCAATTTACATACATGACTCATATCTGCTAAGATTATTTACAATTCACACATGCAGACTGGGTTTACAACAAATATGATCAAATTGACGATGACTGTCAAATGGCACAGACATGTCGATTAAGCGCTATCCCTTTTGCGAAAAAAGGGGCTGTACTGCTATGGGAAGTTGACACGTAGTGGTCAACAGGGTGAATGTCCATAAAGAGCAAGGGAACTTGGTTGTGGTGACAGTGTGCCATTATCACATTATTGTCACTTAGACTAGTAGTTGTCCCATAGGTTTTCTCCCCTTAAGGCCCTGCTAGATTTGGTAGTAACATACCTAACCCAAATATGTGGACAAGGGGATGAGGCATGCAAATGCCTTGTGGACTGTTGGGCTCTGAATACGTCATATCATTCAGTATACAAAGTCTGCATTCATAAGTCATATTCTCGCATTTATGATGCTTTCCATAACAATTATACCACCAACTTCCGATAAATTTACATCTTTCACCTTGTAGTTAATTATGATGATTTCTTATCTTTTTAATGGTTAAATGTGTTTTTAACATGGTTTTATCAATGACGGTTTACTAATGTGGTTATGTGGCCAAGAAGCATGTTCGAATATGAAAATTTCTATTTCTCTACCAGCTCAGTAACAATTTGGCAATGCCCTTGGTTCAGTACCACTTTAGTAGTTTGGTACTTAATTCTACACTTGCACAGATAGAGGGAAAAAATGAAAAATTATAAAATATGTTTTTATTTTCTCTATCATGGTAAATTAGGTGCCACATGGGCCTAATATGTTGGTACAAGCCTTGGAATATACCCAGTGCACATGTATGGGATCCTAGCACATGATTTAACCTATAGTAAAAAATAGGGAACAGTTCTTAAACTGCCATTTTTTGCCTCGATTTATGTGCATATGGTAGAGAATCTCAAGAATCAGAGAAATGGGTTTTTTCACAACATATTACTTTATTCGTATTTCCCAAAATTCAATAGCATTTAAAAGCTACAGCTGGTTCTCCAAAGCAGTTTTGTATAAAATTTCTGCAAAACCCAGATTGGCAAAAGTATCTAAACAATGAACTTCATGCACGATTTACAAGGCCATAGAATTGAATCTGGAAATTCCAAGGGAGTTTTTTGTTCATTATATGGAAAATTAGACCAAACATAAACAACTTTCCAAAATACATCATGGTCGAGAAGATATGGTTGGTTCTTTAACACCAATTTGTACAAAATTACAAAAAACCAGATTTCTGAGATTTTCCTCTAAAGTTGTAAATTTGTTTTTGGAGTTTATGGGATCGGATCTTATCCTTACCCACTAGTTTTAGTGTATAAATAAGACCTCAAAGGTCTAAGTAAGGGGATTATGAGTTTGTAATTGAATATTTTGTGAGGGAGAGAAATCATCATTTGGAATTCTTTGTAAATTGTATTTTTGTTGAAGGTTAATAAAAGTCACAATTGATGACTCACTAAGCTTTTGAAGCATTTAAGCCTGTGAGTTCTTAGCTACCTTGTTGGTGTCAGAAAGGTCCCACTGGTCCAACTTGGTAAGCTATTGTACATGATTAGTTTAGATTTCTTGTTTTTGTACTTGTTCTATTATGTATGCTAATATAGTTTTCTGATTTGGTACTGTTACCATTCAAACCAGCAAGGGACCTAAAGGGGTTCCTAAGAGGGACATTGTTAGGTTCAAGGCAACGGTGGAGGCTTAGCCCACTATCACCACAGTTAAGTCTCCCTACTCTTTACAAACTTTCATCGATGGGAGGAGTCTCAGTGGTGTAGGGATCACTTGTAAAGTATATGTCAATGAATAGGTGGAAGGTGACCCTAGAAGACCTTTCCTGAGGATGGAGAGAAGAATTGAACTTGCTTGCTCTTTAAGCAAGGGACTTGGTCTTCCAAGGTTAAGGGGTGAGGATTGGAAGGTTGAGGGAGAAGCAATAGACTTACAAATGAGGTTCTCAATCCCTATAATCCTTCGGAAACATGGATTCCTAAATGGTCCTTGAGAAGTGGGACCACATGGAGCCAAGTGTACCCAACCCAGGTTCGTCGATGGAATGCAATAACCAATGATGTTCCTATCCTGGGCAAGGTGAAGGGAAAGGCCCAAACAAGAATATTTACTTCAAAAGGTTGAATTGATCCTGTTGAAGTCTAGCCTTGGGGATGCCTAGGCAAAATTCGATCATAGAGCTAGGGCTTGGGATTCCCAGAGACTCCACCGTTAGAATTGTCTCAAGTTTGAAGGAGAGGAAGGAGACCCACGAGAACAGTTACCTGTAGGAGATCGAGGTTTTTCCTTGGGTCAATTCCCGAGAAATTGATGCCCTAGGTAACCTTTGAGGGCTAGACCTAGGAAAAAAGTGATAAAAGGTGAAAAGGTGAAGGGGATGACAACCCTTATTAGGGATTAGTGCCTAATTCACTTGGGGATATGGAGTCAAAAATGATGATGAGTAAGAACTTGATTTCTTAATCAAGGAGGCCCAGAAAGTCAACTTCATCCAATGTTGAGAGAAAGAAAAGAAAAGTGACCTTCAAGCATTTATACTTCAAAGAAAACGAGACAGGCTTATTGAGAAAAATAGTATCTAGGACATTTCATTCATATAACATTGGCCCATACATTAAATTAGCTAAAACATGCTCAATTCCACATTTCAATCATGCAACAACTAGCCCTAATTTTAGCAATATGCAGCAACAAGAATAATAACATCAAAATTTACTTACAACGCTATAGAGTATATCCAAGCAGCATTTCGTTTACAAGACAAAGCTCCAAGACAAAATAAATAACCCAAATCCATACGTCAAAATTCATCCATCTCCAAAAATATCCTCCAACAAAAAAATGTGAGGTTCTCTACGATTAGAAAGATCCCTAGTCTAGTGATGATCCAAATGAATGTATCTAACATCAATATATAGCCTCCTAAGGAGTTTGAATTATCCTATGGGCTTACATTAGCCCCTAATGATAAAATAATGTGCAAAGTAAACCCCTATTAGTGACAAGCCCACAAAACTAGCTTACAAGTGTAAAAATAAGCCTCACAAGGGGCCAAATACTAGTATGTACATGTCATGGGGCCCTCAAAAGGCCTAAGAATGTCATAAGGTGCCATACTAAGGAATAAATCCCTCAGAATATGATGGACAAGGGGATGGCCCCTTGTTCTCCAAGTAGTAGACCTATGGTGCTCCCAACGGTCTGAGGGCACATAAATGACCCTGTGGGTCTCCATATGAATCAGAGATGACTGTAGATCCTCTGCAAGGGTCTGAGTGGTGGAATGAATGCTACCATGACATCATACAAGTCTTGGGATACCTGCCAAGAGTGTGGAGCTCCTATTGGGGCCTGCCAGGCATAAAGTACCAAGCATATCACCATCATCCCAAAAGAGGATCGCTAGTAGTTTCTAAGCATTGATGAAGATCTGTGGAGTGTTGTCTACTGCTGTGGAGGCCGATGGCTCTCTATGCGCACCCTATATGTGCCAATGTAGACCTCTACAGGTTAGGATCCTGTATAGGGAGACCAAACCCAAATGGAAACCATCTATAATTCTGCATAAGATCCAATGCATCCCCTACACTTCCAGTACAACTAATCATTAAAATAATCGGGTAAAAGAGTTTACAAATCATAAATAACAAAGTGGGCACTTCATAATGGCATGCCCTTCCGTAATGGGCGTTGGCAAGTGCTAGTGTCTCCAAGCTCCAAAGGGGGTTATGCAAGTACCTTATTAGGTGGTTTCAGCACTTAAAGGGGATAGTATGTCCAAGGTACATCCCTCTAACGGGGGTGACAAGTGATAAATAAGTGGAATGAAGTAGGGAACGAGAGGGGCCATCCTGAGCCACATATTGGGGCATAGGGGTAACTAGATAAGGGGAAGCCCACACCTGGGTATGTAATGTTTAGGAGGGAGCAGTTGTTGTACATGAGGTGTCCCGACCTTGATTTTTCCATCCTTTTTTATATGCCTTTGCCTTTTATGAATTTTCTTTCATTAACTGCTCGGGGCTCAAAGGACAAGAGCATGATGTGTAAGATATAGCAGTGATTACCCCCTTTTAGGTAGGGCAGTTCATTGCCCTCTAGGGTTTGGGACAATCATGTGAAAATTCCTAACACGAAATTCTACTACAGTAACTGATTTATTTCTCCTACTGATTTTCCACAATAAGTTATTTACAAAACCCTTCAATAAACGTCAAAGTAAATTCTACTACAATTGTGACATAATAGCATAGAGAAAAGAACAGTGAAATACAAGCACAAGAATCAATCACATCAACATAGTTATTTTTGGACAATTGTCCCCGGAAAAACCCAAAGCGGGATAACTGATGCAGCAGATGAGGGTTTATTTATTATTCTTCAACAACAATCTCTTTACAAGGAATGATTTGCAGAACATAGAGAAACCTCTGAGAAAACACCTGAGATAATTTTCCTGCACCCTTTGGAGAAATTCTGACACCCAAGAGACCCTCCAACCTTCACTGCGTCATCTCTATGTGAGGACTGCATCCCTTGCTGCGCTGCCTCTCTGAGCTATCCCTCTATGTTGTCCCTCTAATGCATTGCGTCCCCTCCTCCTCAGTCTCTGACTAATGCTGATACCCTCTTCTTCCTTCACCCTGCAACTCTCCCTCTGAAATCGAACTCTTACTCCTTGAGAATCGATTTCTCTTGCGTCACTGAGTATTTGCCCAGTGTATTTCCAAATGACTCTCAAGTCTTCCTTTATGCTTTTCCTATTGAGATATCAATAGCCGCAATCTAATCTATAATCAACGACTAATATTAAATTAGACTTGATCCTCATCTCTTAGGAGCTTCTCACGCATATTTTCATTAATACCCATTAATATTTTAATTTTCCTAAGTTTAGACTTAGGAACCCCATTAAAAATATTAATTATTTTACTAAAATACAATCCGGGTGGAATTTCACCAAACCATTTATGGTCTTGGGGATCTCATGTGTTCTAGCCCCTCCACAAAATGTTGGAGCTAAAGCAAATTTATGCTACCAAAAAAGAAATCAACAAATCATGGATTCTTGAATGATAAAGGAGGCTCATCTAGGGCCTATGGAACCAGGGTCATGACTGTGGATTGGGGAAGAGCTCATGTATTGGCTTTTCCCCATGTGCTAATCATTTTGTCCCAACCATCTTTTGCATTTTGTGGTACAATTTCCTGTTAAATGTGGCCAATTATGTTTTTTTCTTTTTCTTTTAGTTGCTTCAACCCTCGGGGCATCATTCTAGGCCTAACCCAAGGTGGGGTCAAGGGGATAGGGAGGCTGGCCCTATGTGGACCCAGAATGGAAATGTGGACCCAAGTGGAAGAAATGATGAATGGGGGTATAGTGAGTGGAAAAGGAGTAATATATGCGGATAAAGGAGTGGGACCACGCACCCAAAATCGGGTTTTCCCAAGTAGTACCACCCTAGAACCAAATTGTCAATAAACGAGATCCCACGAGACTAAGATCCAAGAGTAACATCCAAAAGAAATCAAGGGGACAAGAGCAAAACTAAGTCCACTCTTTCCACCAAATCCCCCCATCAATTCATACCCAAAAGCATCCATGATAAGTAAACCCAATACTCAATCACCAAATGATAGGACATAACTCTAGATTCAGGAGGCCCACCTTCAAACATATGATCAATACAAGTGGGTGAGGGACCGCATGGCTAGCTCAGGTGGCAGAGAAATGGCACAACAAGCTACTAGGAGGCTGGAAGGTGCTGGTGGCTATCGGCTGAGGTTCGTCATGGAGAAAAATTTCTCGTGGGGATATCACCCACGAAGTGGTGGGTGACAGGTACCTATGATACAATCAAGTTCATACAATGAAATCAAAGTGTTGAATGTTTATTGTTAAATAGATTTGTATATATGTGATAAAGTGATTCTCTTATATGATTGATCTTGTCTGAATTTAATAGGTGTGTGGTGCAGCAGGGTTCTTAGGCCATTACAAGCAATCTGCTTGAGGGTAGTTTTATAGATTTATTGAGATTTGTTTATTGAATTTCTAGAATTGTTTCCTTTCCAATCCCTTGCAAAATCGCTATGAGATTTATGTTTCAAGTGTGTTGCTACAAGAACAATTCAAGGTTCCATCTTTTGTACTTCATGAGCTAGTAAATGGAAAGTCTTGAAATGATTTAGTTAATTTGCAAAAAGAGAGAGTAGTTTCTAGATTGTATGATATTCATTAGATTTCTTCCCTTGAGTAGTGTTATTTAGTTTTGAAGGGTGTGTGAAGAATAGAATAGGGATATTTCAGTTTCTATTGTGATTGAAGCATTTACCTTTGAACCTATTTTACATCTAAGAATGTGACTAGTGCTTGGTTAATTTATTATTTAATAGATTTAGAATAAAATTTCCTTTCAAGATTTTAAAGTTTGTTTTGTATTTTCAACAAGATTAACTTAGGTTGTAATCCTGCATTTCCTATGCTTGTGTCTCTAAGTCTTACCACCACGGATTGATAATTAAATGTTGGAATTAGAATACATATAATTTTGCCAACATGGACCCAGAGAAGGAAAATGATGAAATAGGGCTTGTAATGTCGAAGGGGAATGAAACATGTGGAACAAGGAAAATGGGATCATGCTACCAATATCGAGGTTTTCCAAGTAGTGTTCTTCCTAAATCTATAAGCCAATGAGGGAGATCCCACAGGACTAAGATTCAAGATTAACCCGCCATTTAAGGTGAGGGAACAAAACCACGGTCAAAGCCCACCCTTCTTCCAAGTCGCCCAATATTCCATGCCCAAAATGCCCAAATGAAAAACAAGCATAAGCACCCAATTGCACAATGAAAAACATACTTTTTGGGTCGGATTTCCCACCTTTTGACATATGCTCTTGACAAATAGGTGCAAATACATACAATTGACGCAAAGAGTGGAGATAAAGCAGCACATCACATCGGCTACAAAGTGGTTGTCAGGAGTTGCACCCGGATGACGAAGATGAATAGAAGAAATGCTCTCCTAAGCGCACCCACTTTTTGGTGGGAAACAGTCACTAGGCTCCAATGCTCCTCAACACGTGTCTAGTCCACAACCAACCTCCATGAAGTATTGTACTCAACCCAAACATCCTTAATTCAGTTGTCCAATCTCTAAAGGTGTATATCACATGGTACGAAGCTGCTAGTGCTAGGTACCCTCCTCCAGGTGCCACACATTCCTCTTAAGTAGATACCTCTCCTAATTGAGCAACCAACTCCATTGTGCACAACCAATGGGTTAGTAATCATGATGGTTAGGGTAACAACCTCCTAGGTAATGACCCCATGCTAACACTCTAACCAAGGTCAAGCATCCACCAAAACTAAGCCATTAATATGACCAAGAAGCATTTCCAAGGGACTAGGAGATCTAGCTCTCTCTTAGCAAGGTGAAATGCTTTTGGAGCAACCACAAAAGTTAACATTCAATCCTAGCAACATAATATTTTCTAGTAAAAACTCAATAAATCAAAAGAAACCCACAACAAAACTTAAAAACAATACACTTCTATATTCAACATAAGATATTTGGGCTAACACATAATATATCCAAACAATGAGGTGTATCCTCATACCCTAGAGAGACAACTAATTCAAATTAAAACAAGCTTTAATAAGTAATAAGGTTCAATCTTCACCTAAATAAGTGTTTTCCATTTTGGTCTATTATGGAAAGTTGAAGGATTTTAGTTTTCTTATTAAAAGAGCATAAAATGGAATATACAAGAAGAGGAGGAATAAATCCAAAGACTAAATTCTTATCAACATAACTACGTAAATTAAGAGGCAAAGTACTCCAACATAGAAGCATACAAGTATGTTCATCCAATCATTCAATTTTTTCAAAGATTACAAGACAATCAATGTAAACAAGACAAAGAAAATTTTCTCCAAAAAAAGACTTCACTTAAAAATTAAAGTTTGCGCTATCAAATGTTAATTCATGGTCACTTACAAGAATTTTACTGACAAGAGTTGCCCAATGCTAGAAGGAAGTGGTCCTGACAACTGTTTATTGCCATCCAGCTTCCTATAAAAGAAGAGAATGAAGAAAAATTCAACATTCAGCTATACCCAACAAGTGTCTAAATTTCTGCACATCATCTCTTTCTGTCCTAACACAAGAAAAAAATTGAAGAATAATGTCAATAAAAATGATATATTATTGCAACATGGAAAAAGTAGTTTCCTTCATGTAACATACAATAACACATTTAACCTTTCATAAAATGTTATTTTCAAATATAATTTATACATAATCCTCAGAAGTGATTAAGGTTGACATCATCTTCAATGCAAACAATGTTTATGGAACATGGTGTTTCTCTTTAAACTGATTGATTTACGGGAGGAATTAGGCTTGTTTTTTCTAATTGTTTGGGAATATAGCAAAATATTTCAAGTTTGATTAGAATGAATGACATCTTAGTGTCCTTGTAATCATTAAGATTCTTGCTTAAGCTAACCTGTGGGTGATCACTAGCAAGTTGCAACTACTAATGATACCCTTGGAATTGTTAATTGAAGCGCCCACCTACCAAATGCAAGCATCCTCCTCTATCGTAAAGAAGAAATTTTGAAGCATTTCCATGTTAATGCTAGCACTAAGCTAGAAATGGAGTCAAATAAAATTATATCAATGTCAAAGAGTGACTTGTTCCCCCACATGTCGAAAGGGTACATAGAAACTTTTGTAACATCTTTCATCACCATTGTAAGCCCAAGGTCACAAGTCAAAAGCAATGTAAAATCCATGTGAGGCCCTATATTAGGTATCCTAGACATGTGTCTTTGTCATTGAGTTTGTATTTCATTGTCTTGGTAGAACCATGGCTAGTCCCTTGAAGTTTCACTTTGAGTTACTCTCATCCTATACAAGATTGGAGGGCCTTGGGTGAACTCCCTTGTGGACTCATGGTTTTATGAGTTTGCATTTGTAGGGGTGATCACTAATGTATGGGTATGTTTCCACAAAATCTAATAGGTTCGGTGAGAGGATTACCAAGCAAGGGAAAGACCCTATGGAAACAATGAGGAAGGTGTTAGTTTTTGGGTAGCTCAAACAAGTGTTCTAGTCTCTATTGGTGTCTATGAGGCTAAGGAACAGGGGAGGATAATTATCTCCAAGACCTGGACAAAATTTCTAAAGAAAGTGCCTTAATTAGATTAATTAGCCAATTATTAATTATTTTCCTAAGTTTAACTTAGGAAAAGTGGTTAATTAAATTAGATTAATTGAGGAAAATCGATTTTGCTCTTGTGACTTCTATAAAGTCATCAAAAGTGGTCAAGATGATCTTAGCCATCGATTGGGATTAGATCATGATCATTGATTCGCCAACGAGAGATTATAAGAGCAATTCGATGGAGCTTTGGAGATCATTGAGAGATAGCGAGTTGCAGTGAAAGCAAGGGTGCAGGGAGACACCAGCAGAAGGGTTTTAGCAGAGAGATTGAGGAGAGAATTTCTAAAGAAATTCTCCATAGTGATTCTATTATTCCAAGAGGAGAAGGAAGGTTGAATTATTCTAGAGAGAGAAGGTTGAACCAGGGATTGCATATAGCCAATTTACCCAATGCGACTTGCAGGAGACTCATTTCAGTTGCTAGTTGTTGGAACTAATGCTCGAAGGCAAGGTGAGTTGGTCAATCAAGTTGTTGAAGGAAGATTCACTCATGAGACTAATTTCCCAGTGGCAATGAGGGTTACGAGAAAGGCGAACTTGAATTTCCAGTCAACGAATGCACATAGTAGGAGGAAGTGTGAATTGCCTTGGAGGGGCCAAATTGTTTTGCAAAACGAGATCTTGTATTTCCAATTCTATTTTGCCAGTAGGAGTGGAGAAAAAATATTTGTCAGATCTTTTTGTCCATAAGAGGCAAGTAGATTGTAATTCTCAATTTTGCTAAAAATTAATCTGCAAAACTGGTTTTCCCCATATTAGGGTTTTTCCAAGGACTATTATCCAAAAATATCAGTCTATATTTTATGTGTGAATTATTTTCTCAATTCCTGTAATTATTTGTCAAAATTGCAGTAGTGATTTATTTGTTATTTGTCATGACTAATTTCTAAAGAAAAATAACTTCCTTAAGATAGAAGAATAAATTCTGGTAACTATGATTAAGGAAATTTCACATGGTATCAGAGCAGATCAACACAAAGGATGTACACGAGTAAATCAATGAAGGGCACGAGAAGAGAAAGTGAGGGTTTATAAAACCCAAATCGAACTTCTCCAAATTCAATTAGTTTAGTTGTCTAGTTTCCGAAGAATTTTAGAGATGGCGTCATCAGGTTTGACAGATTAGGACAGGTTAGATGGAGCCCCTAATTTTGAAGTCTGGAAAACTAGACTTCTCTTGTTGTTGGAGGAGAATGATCTTGTCATCATTCAAATTGTACACAAAATTGCAACAATCCTCAAGGCTGGGGCTATCACATTGATCCTTCCCCTCTTCGTTCAAGTTGTCTCCTAAATGAAGGCTAAGGGGGATAGTCCCTATGGATGAGATGATCAACACTTGTTAGGAACCAACAAGTCAAGGAGACAGAACTGAATGGCCTAGAAACTTGGTTGAGATTAGGCGACAAGTATGATTATTAAGCAAGATTTGATTACATAACTTAAGATCATAAGTTAAAAGCTAATGCCTTTGTGGATTAATCACTTACACAATGTGGATTAATATTCCAAGTTACCCGATGAACAGTTGCTACAAGATGCAAAATCTATCCTAACTGAAGTGCAGGACCTAAATCTATGTAAGATGCAAGCTCTTGGTAGGTTTTAATTATATGCCTAGTCTAGATGAATGATTCTCCTTAATTATATTGGGGTTAGTCTCAAACACAATTTGTAGAGAGAATTCCAAGGGAAGGAGGCTAAGGCCTCATTAACGACACCTCACGTAGAGTTCTAACCACCCAAGTGCCTTCGTTCCTACAAGGGATTGCCCACAAGAGAACCGGAAGGTCACTGTGTTAACAGAAAATGAGGGTCAATGTCATGTCCCTCCCTAAATTAATTTGGAACAAGGTTAATTATTGCATTTTGGGGACAATTTTGGAGATAGTGGGGCCCATTCAATTTTTATTAGGAGATTAGACATAGGATAAGTTATTTTGTTGTGGTTAAATTACACATGGGAGCCACCCACACTAGGGAAATACGCAGTGCCTAGTTCGGTTTGTGGTTAAGTTTTGCATGGATGTGGTTAAGTGAGGGCCCACGATGGAGGTAAAATTGGAGGGAAAAGTGCTCCACAAAATCTATATAAGGAAGGCAGGTCTCCTCATTTCATTCATCTTTGGCATATCGAATTTCTTCTCAATTGCTCGAGCTGTTTAGTCGGGACACTTGCTGTTTAGCAAAGAGTTTTCCAAGCGGAGAACTCAACTTTTCTTCAGGTGACTTTGAGTGCCACTCTAGAGAGGTTCATCCATAATCTTTCGGAGGTGATTTTCAGTGTGCTTTCTAGCATTTGTATTCAGCGTCTCCAAGTGGTGCTTATTTCGGGAGGATGTAGTAGGAGAAATCGAGTTGTGATTTTGACATTCTCTAGTGGAGCTTTTGCCAGGAGAAATTCCGAGAGAGAAGCTTTGGTGATTTGTTGCCATTCGGGTGACATTTTGGGCTAGACGAGAGAGCTATCATTCAATAGGGATTTCACACTTCCTGGGCCAATGCAGAAAGAAGAGATTAGGCACATGTGGGGAGTGGAGACTAAACCATTGACACTAATCCTTGTCAGGAGAGATAAGGAAAGCATTAGTGGAGGTGATTGCTACTTTTCCAGAGTGTTTGAGGAGGATTTTGCTGGTGTATTGATAGGTAGTGTGCTCCAGTAGGTTTGGAGGGCATAGGGCCTTTTGGGGGTCGATTTTGGAAGGTCAAAATCTAGCCAAACCATTTTTGGGTTTTTCTGGGCTTTGCAAGAGGATTTTGTGGTTAAAATCTCAGAATTTTCTGAGTGATTTTCCAATATGAAATCCTCATTATTATAATATGGCAAATTGCTAGCTAGCTAGGAAATTTGCACCATTTTGTGGGTTCGACTTTGGCTTGGAGATAGATCAAACCCTTTCTGGGTTTTTTCTGGGTTTTTGGTGGAGATATTAAGGTTAATTTTGCAACATTTTCTGAACACCAAAGGTGGGGTTTCTAGCAGTTCCTTTCCAGCTAGCAGTGTAGTATCCTAGGCAGCGCAGAGCATCATTAGAGCAGTGTTATCAGCATTTTAGATTAGTTTTATCACTTGGGTTTTGTCATGCTTGCCATTGAGGCAAGCCCAGATGCACTTCTTCATAATATTGTACTTGCTCCATTGGATTAATAAAATGGCCCAGCTGGTTCTTACTTCTGGAGTTTGTATGAGTATTTATTAAATGTTTAAAATTTATGGTGTTGTATTTGATTTTTCTTTACATATCACTGTTTATCCAAGTTTGGAACATTATAGTGGTATCAAAGCATAATCTTGGCCCAACTGTGGGTAACTAGTAAGATCATGGAAGGTTGGGGTATGTAGGCACAATAATGGGTGAAACCATCGACAAACCCATTACTCAAGAGAAATTTAGTGTACAGAAATTCTAGGGTGGAATCCAATGGGACAATGAGAGGTTGGCCCAGTTGAGGAAGGTGACAGACCAAACCCATCCTCATCCTTACCGCAGAGACACTAGAGGTACAAAGATTGTGGGGGTGCAGTCATCTACACCATGTAGGGTAAATCGAAAGACTTAGGACACCAAATCTCCTCGAAAGGAGCAAACAAGACAAGAACAATTATAGGTTGAGACTAGGAGGCACTTCTATTGGTGGAGACCTGGCTTTAGATATGAACGGCCTAAGAAGGAGATTGAGCATGAGGCAATGGTCACACGGGAGTGGGAGGAGCACATTGGTATAACTAGTGTGGCACAGGGGTCATCATTGTTGGAGGCCTCTTTGATAGCACCAGTTGATACCTTAGGGGAGAGAGTAGAGCATACACCCATAGGGCCATCCATTGACGAGGCGCCAGGAGACACGGACATGTCCATCGTTGAGGAGGTGACATCCATTGCTGAGGTATCCATTGATGAGGTACCCAAGGTCTTGACCGAGTTTTTAGGAGATAGCAACGCACGACAGGATGATGAGGTGTCGAGAGACATCACCGCCCTTGATGCTGAGCCGATAGGTATAGAGGCATCCAGATGTACAATAGAGTTGCGGGATGACGGTCACCTACAACAATATGGAGAGCACATAGAGGGGCGTGAGCTAGTCATGGAGGGGCAGTTTGTGACTCACGTTAAGCCCATGATGGACGAGTGTTGATTTGGGGTAGTATTGGATGTGCTCTAGGCCTCAAATTTTGCAGGGAGGCTTGGACACATGTATTCCAAAGAACCCAGAAAATGTTTTGGGAAATTCCACCCAAAAAACACTTTTATTAAAATAATTAATATTTTTAATGGGTCCCTAAGTCTAAACTTAGGAAACTAAAAATATTAATGGGTATTAATCTAATTGTGGGTGTAACTTCTAAAAGAAGACGAAGATCAAGCAAAAATGATATGAGCCTTTGATTAGGAGTTAACCTAGGTCGTTTGTTGTCCAACAGAAAGACATAAGAAGGGGCTTGAGGGTCATTTAGAAAACACATTGAGAGATCACGAGATCGAATTTCTAAAGTGAGAAGTTCTCAGGGCGAAGTTTGGTTGAGGAGATTTCTTGCAGTTAAGGGGCAGGGATAACATCCAGAGAGAGAGATTTTCTCAGCCGAAGAATCACCAGCAGAGAGAGGCAGAGAGTAATCCAGCAATGGCAGTGCTAAGCCGAAGGGGCTAATGCAGAGCCACGCAAAGTCAGCGCAGAAGCCAAGAGGGAGTCCGAAATTTGCAGAGGGAATTTGAGTTTCAGAAGCCGGGAGCCGAGGTGTGAGACCGAGAGGCAGAAATCGAATCTCTAGGGAAGCTAATCAACCAGCTAGAGGATTGACATTGTCCCCAGAGAGCTTGATGTTAGGCTGATGCAGATACTGCGTAGAGGCAGCCAGAAAAGTCGGGGGCAATCATTATGGGACTGGATCAGCCAGGATTCCAGTGATAGTGTCAGGTAATCTCGCAAATCTTTCTGCCAGTATTTCTCTCTCTGTAATTGAATAATCTGAGAGGTATTCAGAGACGTATTCAGAATTTTCTATTGCTTAATATTAATAAAAAACCCTCATAACTGTTGCACCGGTTTTCCCGCATTGGGTTTTTCTGGGGACATTTATCCAAAAATAACAGTGTCTATTGTGTTGTATTTTCTTTCTTGCTCAGTGTCTTGTTTTCTCTTATAATTTAATTAAGTGAAGGTTGTAGTGTATGTATTACGATATTTGTCGTAGGAAACTACAAGTAATTTTCTTAAAAGGAATTTAACAAATAGGAGTAATATCATCAGTTGCTACAGTAGGGATTCCAGTTTATGGAATTTTTACAAGGAGAACGAGCAGTCTTCTTTGGGGCTAACCACTAACTTAGAGCAGATAGATGCATACATCGTCAATAGAGTTGCAGTACTTCTAGATAGTAGCTCTCTCTAGGCTTATATAGATGGGGCTAGCGACATTACCAGACTACCTTTGCGCCACGGAGAGAGAGATGCAAAGACCCCCTAACAAATTTTATGTGTTGACCCGAATGGTGAGTTAAGGCGACATGAGTTGCGCAGGGCGCAACACTCAGAGGATGGAGGGTTTGTTCTATGTGTTGGAGTTTGTGCATTTGATCCCTCTCTTGGGGTTGGATGGCGAGAGATTCTAAGTTAGTACCCGATGGAGTGGGCTAGACTCATGGAGATGGTCGTAGTCCAGAGTGAAGCTCAATGGGATCTCTTAGACATCGAGGGTACTAGAGGCCCAAGTTGGCATTGGGATCCAGGCGGGGCTTCCTATTCAATATCAGACATGCAGGATGGCTATGGCATTGATAAGGTAGTTAACCCAGTGCCTGAGCGCATGCATTCCTTAGGGGAGTTCCATTCGACGCTAGTGGCCAGGTGGTTTGTGAGTAGACTCCATTGGTTGTTTTTGCATGTTTGTTGTGCATGGGGGCACAGGATGATTAGGATTCTCTGGCAGGAGTTGACTGGAGGAGGTGGCAAGGGTAGGCCACTGGACTGGATATTGTATGGAGACGATGTTCTCCCATTGAGGTTTGGAACTCAAGGGTCACAGAGGATCGACACAACAGAGATATCCCCTCCAGCAGGAGTGGAGTTAGGGTGCTTAGGTCTACCAGGATGGACGGGGGGACATGGTGCATGTCATGGTGGGGTCACCAGCAAAGTGGCAGACACTTTGGCAAATGCGGGATACCATATGTTACAGGGTGGTATGACAGTAGGCAGTGATACACAAGACTACACAGAGTTAGGTCGTAGCGTCCAGTGTTATATAGAGGGATGTGGCCTGATGCATACAAACCCAATTCTAGGCTAGAGCACCCAGTGGTGTGCAGGGTTATGCAGCAAGGAGCGGTGTCATGCTGAGGAGCATGGAGATGCATGGTGGTATACCACATCATGTCGGTTTATATTGTGGGGTAGGACGACTAACTCGCATCGCATTAAGGACATGCAGGGAGTGACAGGTGCAGTGACACAAGCAGGACACGGGATGGTATAGCCATAGCCGGGGATATCCAGTGGTGTATAAGGATATATTGCGGCGTACAGTGGCATGTCGAGGAGTGCGGTGGTACTTGGTGGTATGCAGTGACACATGATGCGGCGCAGCGACCTCTTGGAGCATTGCCTCCAAGGAGACTTATGGACAGGGATAGTAGGTGTACCATTGGACGCAACTCACTTAGGATCAATGAGGACATTGTTGAGCATCTAGGGACACCATGTTTAGTGGAGGCAAGGCCTCAAAGGGGTTATCAGCAGATCTGAGGCAAAGAGAGAGTTTTTTGTAGGATTACTCTTGAGAATTCCAACAGACTCTTCATCATACTCTTTGGGACATACCCTCCCATCATCCTCTAGTGTTGCTTACAGCCGTAGAGGGTTTGGCTCTTTCCCTTTAACACTCTCCATTCAAGTAGCAGGGCATGTGAGGCTCACCCTAGGCAATTGGATGAGACACCACGTGTAATGAGCCGGGAGGAGACTCTCCAATTGAGACATTTGGTAGGTGCACAAGTTGATGAATACAGGCTTAGGGATGGCATGGTTGATTGTTTAGGTAGCATATGTTCCACCCCTAGGCTCACACTTGAGAGGTAACCGAGAGAGAGTTACATGGTGCTTTTTCAGTTGAACAACTCGAGGCATTAGGGGAGCATAAGATGCGAACGACGGCAGTCCTTATTGGCAAGATGATTCTTAGGCTTCCGACAATACCTGGACACATCATCAAGAGTTGGGATAGCAGATCTCATTGTGTGATTTGGCAAGCACAGAGAAGCTGGATAATCGTGGCACATTTTCTTGATGCTCGGTGCCTACCTTTTGGATACCTACAAGAGACAAAGACGGGGCACAAAGCGGTTCCAATAGCTAGCAGCACAACACAGCAGTAGACAGAGAGGATTTGGGGTTGTGGACCTCTAGTATGGTTATGGGATCCAGGGATCCAGTAGATTGGTGGGATACTCCACTCCTTAGTGAGCCTTTGTTAGAATAACACGCAAACACATGGGGAGTCACGAAAGCCCTCACCATAGGGCGAGGCAGATTGTTGCTCAGGATTGGGGCCAACCATGGGGCGATAGGCGCTGGCACTATTGAGGCGCTTTAGCAGGTTGGGCCTAACCTCAATCATCGCATAGATTGTGGCCGAGACTTATGAGAGAGGAGGTTATGATACAAGTGCACAAGACAATTAGTGATGACCAAGGTGTCACGGGGTCAACAAGATGGTTTCTTGCTACACTGGACAAGGGGCCCTAACATCAAAATACTTAGCGATTCAACTACCCATAAGGGTGAGATGGTCTCTATAGGACAGGGTCATCCAAGTTTTTCACCAGGTTTTCGTGATTCGATGTTGGCGTGGGAGACTTCATCAACATGGCAGGATGGCCAACAAGAGGATTTCAGAAGGAGCTCATGCAGGAGAGGCTTCATTGGCATGGGGATTGAGTTGTATCTACAGGAGCCCACAATCAGAATGCATGGGGTGGACTATTCGGTAGGGCAGCTTCATGAAGATTTGGACGGAGTTTTACATCGTCAGGATGCTCTACTTATTGGTAGTAGACAGAGGGGTTCTAACACCCCTATCTAGCAAGATAGTGAGTGGAGCAAGGGGTGCTCCACGTTGATCAGGTTGGCTTGGGATCCTGGTATCGAGGGAATCCATTATAGGATAGTACAACGATCAGGGACGATCCAATAGCATATTTGAGACCCTGTTGAAGTTTGCAACAACGATGGAGATCCACAGTTAGAGAGGCCACTTGTTCAAGGACTGCTTGAGGACAAGCAATTTTTGGTGCATTGGAGGAGCTTGCCAGATGAGAATGCTACTTGCGAGGACAAGCACATACTTGAGCATCCAGCGATGAAGTTGCTTGCGAACAAGCAACATTTGGGATAGGAGGATTGTCATGTCCCTTCCTAAATTAATTTGGAAAAAGATTAATATTTGCATTTTGGGACCAATTTTGGAGACAGTGAGGCCCATTCGATTATTATTAGGAGATTAGACATAGGAGAAGTTATTTTGTTGTGGTTAAATTACACATGGGGGCCACCCACACTAAGGAAATATGCAATCCCTAGTTCGGTTTGCATGGAGGTGGTTAAGTGAGAGCCCGCAATGGAGGTAAAATTGGAGGGAAAAGTGCTCCACAAAATCTATATAAGGAAGGCAGGTCTCCTCTATTCATTCATCTTTGGCATATTGAATTTCTTCTCAGTTGCTCACGCTACTTATCCAGGACACTTGTTTTTTAGCAAAGAGCTTTCCAAATGGAGAACTCACCCCTTCTTTGGGGGACTTTGAGTGTCACCCTAGAGAGGTTCATCCATAATCTTTTGGAGGTGATTTTCAGTGTGGTTTCCAACATTTGTATCCAGTGTCTCCAGGTGGTGTGTATTTCTGGAAGACACAGTAGGAGAAACTGAGTTGTGATTTTGACATTCTCCAGGGGAGCTTTGTCGGGAGAAATTCTGGGAGAGAAGCTCTGGTGATTTGCTGCCATTTGGGTGAGCTTTTGGGGCTGGAGGAGAGAGCTATCATTTAGTACAGATTTCACACTTCCTGGGCCAGCGCAAAAGGAAGAAATTGTGCACCTGTGGGAGGTGGAGACTCCACCATAGAGGTTGATCCTTGTAAGGAGAGATAAGGAAAGTATTAATGGAGGTGAGTGCTACTTTTCCAGAGTATTTGAGGAGGATTTTTTTGGTGAATTGACAAGCAGTGTGCTTCAGCAGTTTTGGATGGCGTAGGGCCTTTTGAGGGTCGAGTTTGGAAGGTTAAAATCCAGCCAAACCATTTCTAACTTTTTTTGGGTTTTGCGAGAGGCATTTGTGGTTAAAATTTCATAATTTTTTGGGTGATTTTCGGGTATGAAATCCTCATTCTTATAACATGGCGAATTGCTAGTTAGCTAGGAAATTTGCAGCGTTTTGTGGGTTCAACTTTGGCTTGGAGATAGGTCAAACCCTTTCTGGGTTTTGCTGGGTTTTTGGTGGAGAGCTTAAGGTTAATTTTGCAGCATTTTCTGAGCACCAAAGGTGGGGTTTCTAGCAGTTCCTTTCTAGCTAGCAGTGTAGTTTCTTAGGCAGCATAGAGCATCATTGGAGCATTTGTTATCAACACTTGAGATTATTATTTTATCACCTGGGTTTTGTCACGCTTTCCATTAAGGCAAGCTCAGATGCACTTCTTCGTACTATTATACTTGCTCCATTGGATTAATAAAATGACCCAATTAGTTCCAACTTTCAACTTCTGGAGTTTTTATGAGTATTTACCGAATGTTTAAAATTTTTGGTGTTGTATTTTTTTCTTTACATATCACTGTTTATCCAAGTTTGGACCATTACAGTCTAGACCTCACAAATTGTGTGAAGAAGGTGGTCCTATCTTTCTTACAACCAAGCTTATGGGAGGTATATTTTAGAAATGCACCTCTAACCTAGAATGAAGATACAAGATGTGAGTGATTGTTTCAATGAGATTATCAAATTTGTTAAGTGCTCCAACAAGAATAAATTATTTGAAATCATAATGCTTATAGTGATATTCAACACAAGATGAGAAGAGCAATTAAATGAAGCACTTAAAAGAATTATCCCAATGAAACAATATTAGAAATTTCAATTTATCCCAGAAGCTTTGAGAGCTTATTATTGTGTGTTGCCGCACAAAGTGTTTACGCATCGTGACAATGCTTAAAGTAAGAGTTGTCACTCTAATCGTTATTCACTCCATTTAGACTCTCTCCTAGACAAGTCAAGAGGGGTAGTCCCTAAGATGAATCTCTAGGAGACTTAAAGATGAACAATTTGATGAATGTAAACAAGTCTTGGTTAACCAAAATGGATAGATCTTCATAAAATAAGACACATCCACAAGATAAAAATGATTTTAGACCAGTGCCTTAATATTTAATTAACCATAAACTAAATGAAAACAAGTTAATCAACACAATTTATAAATGTGATGAAAGCGACGATTATGAACGATTAATGTAAAATGCTCAAAACTTTAGCATGCAAGATATTATAGCAATTAAATACCATGAAGAATTATGAAACTTAAAGGCTAAGTAATATACGATTCTAGAATAAAAATGATTTTCTTCAATGACCCAGATCTAGAAAAAATTATCTTTCTTCTATAGTCAATCTTTCGATATGATTCTGAAACATTAATCGTGTTTGACAATAGAGGACTCAATACCACAAAATTCTACACTTAAAATGTTACACGTAACACAAAAAGACACCAAGGATATTTAGATTAGAATTTTAATTATCCCTTCAGTGAAATTTTATTGTGCTAAGCTTATGAAGCAAAGTTTAATGTGGAAAATGTTTTTTTTAATGTGACCAAAAATAAAAATCAAAAGAACTTCATTAAATTTAATATTGTTATGGGCCCTATGCCACATAAAGAAATTAATTTTTTATATGTGAAAGTTTAAATTCTTTTGATTTATTTCATTCGTAATCAAAGACCAAATAATTAATTTTTTAGATTTTAAAATGTTTTAAAATTTTGATTTATGAAAAAAAAAATGCAGGCAGCAAAATGAATTTCGAAATTTTTCTAGGGTAAAAGCACAGCAAAAAGGATGGAAAATGGAGCAAGAGACAACAGCAAAATTTCGAGAGGCTTCCAGGTAGAAAATGGTAGCCCAAAAACTCTAGAAAAAATGCAGAACAAAAAAATTAATTAATTAATTAATTAAATTAAATTTCAAACCAAAATATCTCTGTTTAAAAAAAATTCTCCCGGAAGACCTTAGATTTGAATTTAAAAACCTTGTACTGAAAATAATGTCCCAACAAAATGATATTGAGGCCAGATCTTACCCTCCAAGGCCTATATCTGGTTTGGAGGGTAAGATCTGGCTTCAAACAAAATTTCTTCTGCATATTTGTAGTTACAAAAGAGAAAAACAAAACACCCAAAATGATATATACAATGATAAAAGGAAAACCCAAAACCCCAGTTAAATAATTAGAATAATTACACGCTAAAGGCTCTAAGTAGTCAGATCTATCATTATGTTGCACAAAAATTAAAATATTTTTTAGATTTTAAAGGAGGTGCTAACTCGAAACCCTTCATGCATCACCGACAAAAAATCTTATGATAAGCCCGGAGCTAATTTAGTTGGGCTCTTCAGGAAATGCAGATCGAGAGTTGGCTGGCCCAACTGAAAACTTCCCCTAATGCCCGAGGATCTAAAATTAAGATTTCACTACAAAACTCAATCCAGCCATCAAAAATAGAGTGAGAAAATAATAATAAAATTCAAACAAATAGAGATACATGCTATTACGTTCAAAATTTAAGTTATTATTCAAATCCCGGTGACTAAGCAAAATACCTGTATTCGAATCACTCTTCAAAAATTATCATCAACGACTTTAGAAAAAATTATGCATGAAATAAAAAACGTCTTACAACATTACCATAAAGAGTAACACTAGCAGAGATTAACCCCAAAGTATTTCTTTATTATCCAGAAAAATATTATACAAGAGCTTTTTGCTAAGCACACGACTCAAATATCGGATGGATCAACTGACAAATGACTTCCTATTTAAAGATAAATCCTCCAATGGCCAGTTCGAGTGATCTTTGTCAAAGCAATCTCAAATGTTGATGAAGATTAAAATTTATTTTAATCTCATCCGTCGAAATATTTAACTGTTTGGGTAAATTCAAAATTTTTAATTAAATGCATTTTAATTAACTCAAAAATAGAATTGTTGAGTTAATTTTCCCAAAAATTTGACTTCGACTTAATCTCCAAGGATCAAAGGTTTAAAATTTAACAAAATAATTAATTTACTTTAGTTCCGGGACCTTTTAAAATTTAATTTTTTAGGACCGACAAATTTTGCCTTTGGACAATTTAAATTTACCTAGGACCTAGAATTAATTAAATTTCTGGCTTAGGATTTTAATTAATTTTTTGTCAGAAAATTTAATTAATTAACCTATGAGGGGATAAATTATTTTTCCAACCCTCAAGACACTTTACATCATGATTTTCATATATTTTTTTACATCAGAAGGGGGAAAACCCATTTATAAAAGACGCTCACAAATCACCCATTTCTGTGACACAAATATAATCCAGCAGAGCAAGCAATTTGAAATAAAATAACCTAACCAAATAGTTAGGATTATTCCCAAATCACTTTTACATGGACTTGATCTAGAACACTAAGGCTCGCTTAAGATCTTAGAGACAAAATCCATTCCATCTTTGAGGTAAGACTAGAGGGAAAAACTCTGTCGATTATTCGAAAATGAATTGTTGAAACGAAAAACCTCCTAGAATGGGGACCATCACTAGAAAGGTAGGTTTACCTAGGTCATTACATAAACGACACGGGTTGCTGAGATTATTTACATTATACACATGCAAAATGGGTTTACATAACATCTTGGAAGTCAAGCTGATGATGATAATTGGACGACACAGACACATCCATCGAGCGTTATCCCTTTTGCAAAAAAATGGGGTGTACTGCTATGGGTCGTTGACACATAGTGGTCAACATCTGGCTTTACTTGGGGACATGTTGCTGCACTAAAAAAATGTGAAAATCCAAAATCTGCATCCACGCAACACACAAGATAACATAAGTAGCGTCCATCCAAAAATCATCATATAATATTGAGCACATGAAAGATATAAGCTCTTCATTTATTAACTAGTCTAACAACATGAAAAACATAAATCTACCTACAAAATAAAACACTGAAATAAAAGGGTGTAGGGTTAGGAATACAATACAAAGGATGCCCCATGGCATCAGATACGTTCAATGTAGTGCATGCTGAGCAATTTCCTGCTTTCAAGCAAATCTATAGGCTACTTTTTAGATGTGCCATGTTCAATCATGCATATGGTAGGACTCTTCCCTCTCTGAAAATTAAGTTGTTTGGATTTGTCTTCCACAGAATTTACCTGAAAATATTGAAACTTATCCAATTTATTTAGAAAGTGAAATACATATGTTTCATTATCAAAGGATCGCCCATGTTCAGATTTATCTGGGATAGAAGGTTTAAAAATGTTATCTGTCTTAGTTTTATCTTCAATTAATTTATCAGACATTTGCATGGTAGAAGCAGCAACAGTTAACTCATCAACTAAGCAATTTTGCTCTCTTGGGATAGCTTCAAGATTGATGGCATCAAAATACTCCATGGTATCCCACATAACATTTATATAATTTCTTAATTTTTTATTTTTACATGTAAATTTATTTTTTATTTGCATGATAACTATATCCGAATCACTCTTGATACTCAGCAATATGACTTTCAAAGTTTTTGCCATTTCAATACCCAACAACAAGGCTTCATATTCAGCCACATTGTTGGTTGATTCAAATTGTAATCGATAGAAAAATTTTAAAATATGACCAAGGGGAGATTTCAAGACAATTCCCACACCTTTACCATGCCTAGATGTTGCGCCATCAAAGTACAAATGCCAAACTTCATTTTTTAAGTCACCCTCTTTTGTATCAACCTTGACCTCTATGGGAATGATTCAATTAGATAAAATAGCATGATTCCCAAGGTTAGGTTGTTCACCTATTACCTCATTATGGGGACTTTTAAGATCTTCGACATGGAATCTCCTTTCGGGTTCTCTATTTAATTTAAGAAATCGTTGACCATTAGGGGAAAGAATCGTAGCATATGACCAATTCATTTGTATGCTTCCTCCTAAATCAAAGGCCCATTTTCTAAACAAAATCTTACCCCAAGCATCAGGCACGTCAACCACAACTATGTCCATGACAATCATGATATCAGGGTACACAGACAAAAATTAACCCATGAATTTCAATTTTCTTCGAATCCAGGGCACATATGTTGTAGTAAGGCCTAGATATCCTTAAATTAAGTTGTTCCATGACTCTCTTAGTCATCACACAAGCAGAAGCACAAGAGTCAAGCATGCAGTTATTTATATAACCGATAAGTATTAACAAGCGAAGTAATGAAAAAAGGAGAATGCCCTTTGTTATCGGATTCCATACTTTGCAAATACACGGTAGTATCCTGGTAGAAAGCCTCATGAGTTTCCTCTTGAGTTGCATTCCCCTGGGTACTGCCAATAACACTTAGTAATTTGGCCTTCTGGGAGGGGATCTTCACTATTTCAGTGATAGGAACCAAAACTTTAGAATTATTAAACCAACCTCCTAAATCAATATTCATACTAGACGTTGATCTGGGGTTAAGACCTCGAGAATTAACTTGATTATCATTTGACTTCTTCTCTCATAGGTTAGCCCCTTGTCCTTAGCAATTTCAAGAACTCGCTTAGGAGGAGTCTCCTCACCAAAAAGTTTAACCAAGACATCAGTGTCTTGAGAAAAATTATTAATGTTATATGAAGATGTGAAAGGTCTGATGGGTTGACTATTTCCCTTGACCTCTTCCCAATTTTCTTGCGATAGATGATATTCTTTACCAACCATGTTTATCTGATTGTTTGTTCCAAGCATATCATGATACATGATTCTCTTGATAACATGACAAGTAGCTTCTTCATGAAGCTCATCACAGGCCCTACAGTAAGGCGTAGTATCCTCCACAAGATTATTAGTTTCAAGAGGATTGGGAGGCCTCTACTCATTGGTTTGACCTTTCTTCTGCCAGTTATTTCGATTATTATTATTATCCTGACCCCTAGGTTGATGATTTTGCATTTGAGCTCTTTCCATTTGAATCAACCTAGACTGTAATGTAGTTATTTCCTTAGCATGATCAACAATCATCCTAGCTTGATTTAGCTCCATATTTTATAAATTCTTAAGAAATTTTGGGATAGGTTCTTCTTCAGATTCCTTTTCTTTTCCTTTAGGTTCTTTTAATTTAATAGCAGATCTATCAAACCCATGAATTTCAGATTTTTCAGAAGCCTTTTTATCTTTTTCCGGCTCTTCACTTTGATTTGACAAGCCTTGTAGTCACCAGGCTTGGTCCTTCTTAGCTCATAAGAAGTGTGATTGAAAGCATCAAGATAATATTCAAGGAGCATTTTCTCAGTTGGTTTGTAATCAATAGATATCTCTTTAAGTATACCATTAAACCTTTTATTAAATTCTTCACACGTCTCATTTTCTTTCTTTTTAATGACACTAATGGCTTTTGCTAGAAATCGATCTTCTTTCTTATCACCAAATTTCTCTCTAAAAACATTAAGGAGGGAATCAAATGAATCAATGCTATGATCAGGCCTATCCCAAAACCAATCCATAGCATCCTACTCAAGGGTCAAGACGAAGCATTTCATTTGCACATCCTCATAATTATGTGCATAAGCAAATTTAGCCCACCAAGTCTGAAAAACATATAAATGATTTTTAACAGTGATTGCATTATTTCCTTGGATAGCAGGTAACTTGTCTAAACCATTATTAGGAAGGTTATGGGGATAACCCTAGATGTTAGCAAAGTTTAGAGGCTCATAGATATCCATGATGTCAGGAACGGGAGGATTCAAGAAGAGAGAATGGATGTCACAAAGAGCTTCCTGGCCGAGATTGTCAATGAGTGTACGAGAAGAGAGCTTGTGTAATCTCGCTTTGAGAGCCCTTTCAAGATTCGGAGTAGGATTAGCCAACTTGTTTGGATTCCTCCTAGAACATGCCCCTGTAGAAGATGAAGGAAGTGGAGTTGCCACCCGAACAGAAATCTAACTTAGGCACAGAAAATGATATGATGAAAATGAGATGAATATGAATGGCTGAGGATGAAAAGATCAAATGATGAGAAGAGATTGAGAGGACCAAGGACAAAAAACTCTATCCCCAGCAACGGCGCCAAAAAATGTTGTTGCACAAAGTGTTTAGGCACCGTGACAACGCTCAGAGCAAGGGTTGTCACTCTAATCCTTACTCACTCTATTTAGACTCTCTCCTAGACAAGTCAAGGGGGTAGTGCCTAAGGTGAATGAATGACGATAACCTGTGGAACACAGGCTCTAGGAGACTTAAAGATGAACAACTTGATGAATGTAAACATGTCCTGGTTAACCTAAATGGATAGCTCTTATTAAAATAAGACACAACCACAAGATACAACATGATTTTAGACCAGTGCCTTAATATTCAATTAACCATAACTTAAAAAAAACAAGTTATCCAGAGCAATTTATAAATGTGATGAAAGCGACGATCATAAACGATTAACTGTAAAATGCTCAAAACTTTAACATGCAGGATATTCTAGCAATTAAATACCATGAAGAATTATGAAACTTAAACGCTGAGCAATATAAGATTCTAGATTTAAAATGATTTTCTTCAATAACCTAGATCTAGAAAAATTTATCTTTCTCCTATAGTCAATATTTAAATATGATTCTGAAACATTAATCGTGTTTGACAATAGAGAAATCAATACCACAAAATTCTACAATTAAAATGTTACACTTAACACAAAAAGACACCAAGGATCTTTAGATTAGAATTTTAATTATCCCTTGGGTGAAATTTTAATGTGCTAAGCTTATGAAGCAAAGTTTAATGTGGAAAATGTTTTTTTTTTAATGTGACCAAAAATAAAAATCAAAAGAACTTAATTAAATTTAAAATTGTTACGGGCCCTACGCCACATAAAAATTTAATATTTTATATGTGAAAAGTTTAAATTCTTTTGATTTATTTCATTCGTAATCAAAGTCACCAAATTGTTAAATTTTTAGATTTTTAAATGTTTTAAATTTTTTGTTTATGAAAAAAATTAAAAACCCACGCAACAAAATGAATTTTGAAATTTTTCTGGAGTAAAAACGCAGCAAAAAGGATGGAAAAATGCAACAAGAAATTTCGAGAGGCTTCCAAGCAGAAAATGGTAGCCCAAAAACTCCAGAAAAAAACCCAAAAAAAAATTAAATTTCGAACCAATATATCTTTGTTTGAAAAAAATTCTCCCAGAAGACCTTAGATATAAATTTAAAACCCTTAGACTGAAAATGATGTCCCATCAAAATGATATTGAGGCCAGATCTTACCCTCCAGGGCCTAGATCTGGCTTCAAACAAAATTTTTCCCTCAGATCCGTCGCTACAAAAAAGAAAAACAAAACAACCAAATATATACAATGATAAAAAGAAAACGCAGTTAAATAATTACAATAATTACAAGCTAAAGGCTCTAAGTACTCAGATCTATTATGCTGCACAGAAATTAAAAAAAAAATTAAATTTTAAAGGAGGTGCTAACTCAAAACCCTTCGTGCATCACCAACAAAAAATCTTATGATAAGCCCGGAGCTAATTTCGTTGGGCTCTTCAGGAAACACAGATTGGGAGTTGGCTGGTTCAACTCAAAACTTCCTTGACGCCCGAGGATCTAAAATCAAGGATTCACTGCAAAACTCAATCCAGCCATCAAAAATAGAACGAATAAATAATAATAAAATCCAGACAAATAAAGATACCTGCTATTACGTTCAAAATGTAAATTATTATTCAGACCCCAGTGACTAAGCAAGATACTTTTACTCAAATCACTCTTCAGAAGCTATCATCAATGGCTTTAGAAAAAACTATGCATAAAATTAAAAAACATCTTACAGCATTCCCATGAAGAGTAACACCAGCAGAGATTAACCCCAAAGTCTTTCTTTATTATCCAGAAAAATATTACACCAGTGTTTTTTCGCTAAGCACATGACTCAAATATCGAATAGATCCACTGACAAATGGCTTCCTATTTAAAGATAAATCCTCTAACGGCTAGTTCGAGTGATCCTTGTCAAAGCAATGTTGACCTTTGATGAAGATTATCTTTTAATCTTATCTATCAAAATATTTAAATATTTGGGGAAATTCAAATTTTTTAATTAAATGCATTTTAATTAACACAAAAATAGAATTTTTGAGTTAATATCCCCAAAAATTTGACTTTGACTTAATCTCCAGGGATCAAAGATTTAAAATTTAACAAAATAGTTAATTTACTTTAGTCTCGGGAACTTTCAAAATTTAATCTTTTAGGATCGACGAATTTTTCCTTTGAACAATTTAAATTTACCTAGGACATAGAATTAATTAAATTTTTGGCTTAAGATTTTAATGAATTTTTTGCCAGAAAATTTAATTAATTAACCTATCACGGGATCAATTATTTTTCAATCCTCAAGACACCTTACATTATAATTTTCATATATCTTTTTTTACATCAAAAGGGGGAAATCCCATTTGTAAAATATGCTCACAAACCACTCATTTCTGCAACACAAATATAATCCAGCAGACCAAGCAATTTGTAATAAAATAACCTAACCAAATAGTTAGGATTATTTCCAAATCACTTTTACATGTATTCGATCTAAAACACTAGGACTCGCCTAAGATCCTAGCAACAAAATCCATTCCATCTTTGGAGTAAGACTGGAGGGAAAAACTCTGTCGATTATTCGAAAATGAATCGGTGAGATGAAAAACCTCCTAGAATAGAGATCATTACTAGAAAGGTAGATTTACCCAGGTCATTACATACACGACACGGGTTTGCTGAGATTATTTACATTATACACATGCAGAATGGATTTACATAACATCTTGGAAGTCAAGTTGATGATAATAGTTGGATGGCACGTACACGTACACATCTATCAAACGCTATTCCTTTTGCGAAAAAATGGGGTGTACTGCTATGGGTCGTTGACACGTAGTGGTCCATACTGTGAAAATAAGATCTTATTTGATTTCTCTTATGATAATGTTGTTTAACAATTAGGCACAAGAACAAATCAGATAAATTTATCACTTAAATCATAACCTAATGAATAACATTAGATAATAATAACAACCAATAATAGAGACAATCACAAGATAAGATTGCTAACAGTGATTAACAATGAATGTTAACACAATCCAATGATGCAATGATGCAAAATGCAAAGAGAAATTTATCTATCATAGAAATGACAATGAAAGAATGCAAGAGACAAGTTAATGAGATAACTAGTTGTCCTCAAGATGCAAGACTTATACAATCAGTTTACCAATGATTCCTAACAATGCTATCACTTCGAAAAATGGCCAAGACTTAAGCAAATCAGATCAGCAAGCTATTAGTATGAATATAGTCCCAAAAATGACAGGAGAAGCTCGCAAACACAATAGAGATTAAGCCTTTAAGTAATGAGTGTTACTTCTTAAAGTTATTAGGCTTCTTTAGAGGTGTTTTTAAGCTTCTTTATGGTGATTTACACTTGATTATTCTACTCTTATATTAGTCTTCAGATCTTATCATTTAGGAAAATCAACAAAAGGGAGAGGGCTAGAGAGATCAAACCCTCAAGGCCTAAAGGCCTTGCTCCACCTTCAAGTTTGCGAAGTTTGAGGCACCAAATGAAGTGATTTGGCAATGACCGAGTCTTTTAATACTTGAAACCACCAACGATTAGATTGCAAATCAAAGTAAATGTGCTCAAAACCCCACGACTATAGTAAGATGAGCCTCTTAGGCTAGTGGTTAAGGAAAATGACTTCAAAAGATGCGATGTGAGCAGTGTTGCACGATCCCCTTCCCCCCCTCTCACAAGGATCCAAAGTTGGAATCGCGTTCCATACAGATCCTTGGGCGATCCTCCGGTGGAACCATGGATCCAAAAATTGGATCAGCAGTTTCGTTGTTTTGAGGTGATTCCTGGGAATCCAGAACTGTTCGTGCCTCATCTGCGATTTTGGATTCCCGATCTGCGTATCTAGAAAAGGATCTGTCATGGATCCGTGGAGATTCGGGCACATAACCGCGCGGATCCAAAGGAAGACGAGCGGTTCCGCAAGGTTTTAATATTTTTTAATTTTTAACTTATACTTTGACTTAAGTTGGGTTGGGGCTTCCTGGACACTCCCAAGGTGCTCCCTTGATGCTCCTTAAATGCTTCCAAAATGCCCCCTCATGGTAATGTTAAATTCTTCCTTTTACTTAAATTTTTAACATTACCATGAAATGACTCAGGATGTTTGAGAGTGGTTCCAAACTCATCGCACTTCATATGAAAAAAATAGAATTGCATATCCTATTCAAAATTCATCAGACTTAACAGTTTTCAAGAATTCATGATCAATGAGAATATGGCATTTCATCGGATTATATCATGTATGAGCGTATGTGATTGACATTTAATCAAGAGCACTAAACCCTATATATACCCTATTGCACTCATTTTGTCAAAGTTCCAAGCAAGTGGAAGTATAGCTTTTTTGAACAAGATCGGATCATTTATTAGCAGTTCATATGTCATTGTAAACCCATTATGCAAGTTATGTAATGTAAATGATGCTAGTAAGACCATGAATGTATGTAACAACCTAGGTAAGAGTATTATTTTGGTAGGAGTTTCATCTTAAGAGGTTTTTCTTCTCACTGATTCATTTGTGTTTCTAAACACGGATGGTCGGCAGAGTTTTTCCCTCCAACCTCATCCCAAAGCTAGGGTGAAATTCTTTGTCAAAGTCTTAGGTGAGTCCTTGTGTTCTAGTCGAGTCTTATGTAAAATGTGATTTGTGAATAATTTAAGCTAATTGGCTAAATTTTTTATTACAAACCACTTGGTCTACTAGCTCATATTGTGTTGCAGATTGGGTATGTTTTTTGAGGACCTAAGCTGAACAAGTATTCCCTTTTGAGGGTTGAAATTGTAAATCTTATGTAAAAAATATTTAATGCATGGTCCCTCATACTTTAGACACCATGGTTAAAATATTAGAGAGTAGAAAAAATAATTAATCCCCTCATGTATCAATTAATTAAATTTTCTGACAAAATTATATTAAAGTCCTAAGCTAGAATTTTAATTAAGTAGAGTCAAATTAAAATGTCTTAGGAAAATTAAATTCTCCAAATGAAAAGTTCGTGGATCTTAAAAAAATTAATTTTTGGAGGTCCTCCACCAAGAGAATATTGGATATTTCAAGAAAAAATGGACCTTTGGACCTTGGTGGTTAAGTGAAAATCAACGTTTTTTAGTAAATTAGCTCAAAATAATTAATTTTGTACTAATTAAAATGAAATTAAATGATAAATTCGAAAATTCCTCAAAAACGAAAATTCAAAGGCTGAGATTAAAAGAGAAGATCAAATATTTTTTGATGGCAAAGATTATTTTGACAACGATAAAAAAACTAGCCATTATTTTTCACTTGGAGGATTTATCTATAAAATAAAGAGTCATTTAAGTTTCTAGCCATTTGATTTATGGCTAAGAAATTGCTGCCAACGCATTCGTCTAAACCAGTGTCCCGCTAGGAACTATTTTTTCTATCATAATAAAGACTTTGGGATGCAACTTGAGGTGCATGTTCGTTGATTTGTGGTATGTACTGACTACGCGTTTTTCCATGTTGTGCTAATATATGATTATTTTGAGATAAATACAGTGTTTACAAGTACTTCAGTCCTTGGTCTCCAAGTTCACAAACTGTGGGCAAGGATCATTTTCCTTGAATCCTGAATATTTATGTGGTGGATTAAATCATCGCTAAGTCTATAGTGTGCATGGGGTTTCTTAATAATTTTTAGAAGTTTATCAAAGAAAATAGCCATAAAAAAGAAATTCTCAAAAAATTCAAATTTTCATAACCCTTTGTATATTTGTAGATTTTGTAAATATACTTTGTAAACTATTTTTACTAACTTGGGTTTTGCGGTTTTAAGAATTTTTTTATATATTTGGGGTTTGGGTGTTTTATTTTCATTTTTGTAAGTTGAATCAAAACATCAAGATGAAGTAGAGCTAGATCTAGGCCCTTGAGAGTAAGATCTAGTCTTTAGAAAACTTTGCAGGGCTACCCACTGAAGATTTTGCAACAAACTTCAAATCTAGAGGAGAATTTTTTATTTTCTTTTCTTTTCTTCTGAAGCAAGGGTTTCACTTTCCAGGCCTCCCAGGCCCGGATCTAGCCTCCTCTAGTCTAGTTTTGCGCTCTCTCCTCCCTAGATCATCCTAAAAAGGCCCAGCGTCATCATTTTTGGCCTTTTAGGGAAGGCCACAAGCCTTAGAGGCTTTGGCCTCCCTTCCCTAGCCCTGCATTATGGTTTTAGGGTTGTTCGGGCTTAAGGAGCCTCGGCTCGCCTCATTTGCCTTAGATAGCTACCCTTTGGGCTAGCTGTGGTCCTTTAGGGCCTTAAATTTCCCCTGAATCCCTAATGTCTATCCTTCAAGGGCCTTCCTCCTCCAACGTTGTCTTTCCTTAGCTTCCTCTACCTCCTTTCACCATTGATCTATCTTTCTAGCCTCCTTAGCCCTCAATGCTAGCCTTATTAGGCCTAGCGTTGGCCCTCCTTGGACTTTTTTATTCCTAGTTCCATATGTGAAATTTTCAAGATTGATTCCTTGGTGGTTTTGCAGAAGAAATTTGCTCAAAAACTTGTGTTTTCAGATGCAAGATCATTGGAAAAAATTTGGGTACTTGGGCGAGTTGATCTTCAAGGCCTTGGGCTTAGGATTTGATTTCGTAACCCTCATTTTGCCTCTATTTTATTACAAAAGTAATAACGGTGATCTAATGGCCCTAAAATCACATTTGAATTGGTCAAAATCGCTTAGAACTAGCTTAGATCTAAAAATTTACTTGCTCAATTTACTGGGTAAATTACTTAACCAAGTTTGTAATTTTCTGAATCACACATCTAAAGAAGGCTCAAAAATTGATTTTTTCGGTTTCGGTAAATTTTTCTTATTTTTGGGCTTATTGGGCATTGGTTTTAGCATCATTAGCTTGTTGATATGTTGGTTTGTTCACTGCTTTAATAAGTTGTTTCGGATCTGATATATTACTGAATACATCATCATAAATTGAGTTAAATACATAAATTTACATTTGCTAGCCATTGGAAAATTTTATGCTTTATATGTTGGGTAAATGCTATGATTTTAAGCAATGTTGCAGTTATCGTTATCAGGATATTATCAGCGAGGCAAAAAATGGGGAAAAATCGAAAAAATCGTAAAAATCGGGAAAAAAATCATAAAATACAAAAATATTCATTTTTTTTTCAATTTTTTAATATCTAAAGCATCTACAACATAAAATAAATACAATGACACAAAAATGATAAAAGAACTAATATATAAAATGTGTAATATCATTTCTAGTGCTACATCACACATAACAGTGAATCATGTCCTGAATAGTAAGTCTTGACTCCTGAGTCCCAACTCAACTTCAAAATATCAACAAAAAATATAATAATGTATCTCATATCATGAGTCATAATGTCATATACAATGAAATGAACCAAATAACTAAAGTCTAATACTATTGATTTCCTCTGCCCCTCTTGCGAGAAAATGCAATAGCTTTCCTTTTCCCTATAGATGTAGATGCTGGTGGAGTTGTCAGTGGACTCTGTTGTGCTCTAGAAGCTGAAGAACTAGGAGCTATAGGAGGTAGACCACGTCCTCTACTGGTGGCAGGGGTAGCCCAAATAGGTGGTGTCACCTCCTCTTCCTGTTGCTCCTCCTCCTCCTCCTCCTCTATGCCTTCCACCACCTCCTGCTCTAACCAATCATCGGCAGACTCCATGAGAGGCCTCTCGGCCTCAACCCTCCATGCAACAGTGGTGTCAATCCCATCCAATGAGATGGCCTCCATAGCAGGTATCCTCTCAAGTTGCCTCACCCACAATCGAAGATTGTAGTAGACATAGACCATGTCATTAAGTCGTTGGGACTCCAACCTGTACAAAGATCATGAAATAATAATTATAAAAAAAATATTGTTTAATGAATTCAAAAAATTATTTGGAAATTTGCAATATTTTAAGTTTTAAGTTTAACATATTGCGCTTCTTGTCGTGTATTTTTTCAAATACACTCCAGTTGCGCTCGCATCCTGAGGAGCTAAATGTTTTGTTGAGGATTCAAATGGCAAGCTTTTGCAGAAGGGGTACCCTGGCACTATACATTCTCCACCATGCATCTACAACAAAATTACAAATAAAGTTTTAAATAAACATAAGAAAAAAAATGAAATTTGAAGGTTGAAGCAAAGTCTTAAGTTATGAACTTGAAGAGAATGAAATTTGAAACAAACTAAAAAATACCTGCCATTTTAGTCGTCCTATCAGTCACAGCCATATCAAAACCAAATGTGCCACCTACCATCCTATATGTCTCAATTTCTTTGGAGATTTATGTACGTTCTGCGGGAGATCGCACCATCCTCTAAACACAAGTCAAGAATCCATCCATGATCTCAGCATCAAATACAAATCCACATGACTAAGAAATGCGGGGTTCAGGTAGATCCCTGCAGCATGAATGAGACAATGGAGTGTGTTGTTCCATCGTTCATCAATCACTTCCCATAGGAGGAGTTGTTTCTGAAACCCCTCATCTCCCTTATCATCATTGTAGGCCCGAATGGATTCTTTCGCCCTGTCCATGACCTCATACAAATAGCCCATTGCAGGCTTCTCACCATCAACTAATCGAAGAACTTTTACCAAAGGTTCAGTAACAATGCACACCTCCTGCACTCCTGCCCAGAAGTCTTCCTGGTATGAAACTAATCTGCATATGGCCTCTCCCTCTGGTTTGTGGCTCATTGTCAAAGAACGCCACTCCTCTGAAAAAACATTCTCTTCACATCCCACATAGAATTCAAGAGGGATTGAAGAGATATGAAACTGGTAGAAAACCGTGTAATGGCAAGGCGCACCAACTCCTTGTTGTTGGTGAATTTTCTCATCAAGCTAACCACAAACGTATGATTATATATAAATTTTGCAATGCCTTTTGATGAGTCAACAATATCTTTGACAAAAGAAATTTTTCCTATGTCCTCCAACATGAAATCAATACAATGTGCAGCATAAGGTGTCCAAAATAAAGTAGGATGCCTCTCCATAAGCATCTTACTAGCAGCAACATAATTTGCAGCATTGTCCGTTATGACTTGGACAACATGTTCTGCACCCACCTCCAAAATAAACACATCCAACAAATCACATAAATTTTTTGCATCTTTGATATGTGAAGATGCATCAATAGATTTCATAAACATTGTCCCCTTGGGACAACTAACCAAGAAGTTTATAAGGGTTCTCCCTTTTTGGTCAATCCAACCATCTGACATCACATTACATCCTGTTTGTACCCACGATGCCCTAAAATCCTCCAATCTTTTGGTGCAGTCAACCTTTTCATTTTGAAGAATCTGGCCTCTAAAGTCATCATAAGAAGGGATTTTGTACCCTGGGCCAACAATTGCAATAGCATCAACAGCAGGCTGGAAAAATGGATTATTCCTTGCAACGCTGAAAGGAATATCACTCCAAAGGAGGAATTTGGCCAACAACTTGTCAGCTTGTTCTTTCTCAATTTTTTTAAGCATTGAAGTGATAAATGGTTGTGAACCAGGCGTGGTTCTAGGAACAAAAAATGATGAGGCAGCTACCAGGTTGGTTGTAGATATTGATGTTGAGGTAGAACCAGTGTCACTTCCTTGTTCACTTGAACCTAACACCCTCTTTGATAGTTGCTTCTTCATTTTTGCTTTGGCCTCTCTCTCGTACTCTAATTCTTCCAATGATCTCATGGCTCTTCGGATAATTTCCGGATTTGTATTTGTGTAAGGCCCTACATCAAATCCAGGGATTTGTGCAAAGGTGATACTTCAATCTATAAACCCTCGCGACATATGATGCCCACACAACTTGCAACTCAAGTTTATTCTATCAAACCCTCCATCAAATTCACCAAATTCCCACAAAGGGTCCAATTTCCTTGGCATGTTTGTAACTTGGTTGAACTCTTGACTCTTGAGTTTTAAATTTGTAAAATGAAGTTTGAACTTTGAACTTTGAAGTTGAATGATGAACCTATGGCAAAATAAGAATTGCAAGTTACAAAAATTAAAAAAACTACATACATGAATAACATGACAAAACACATTGAATTTTTTATAATTTAACAAACAAAAACCCCATTAAATCAACTCAAAAATATTCCATAAACAATGGGTTATCCAAACCCAACCAAAAACAAAAAACAAAACACATAAATTTGGTTCCCATACCGGTTTGCCAAAGAAAATTGATCCTCTCCTCCTTAGCTCTCAATCCACCAGAGTTTTTGAATCATTTTTCTCCTCCAATCAGCTCCCAATCGACCAAGGTTTTTCTCCTAGGTCACTCCCAATCCACCGTTGTCACTATTTATCCAAATGAATAATTTTATTTTTTTTTTGGTGTTATAAACCTGCTGTCCACCGGCCCGACAATAACAACGCCATCGAATCGCGATTTTTTTAAATTATCGTGAATTTTTCCAAGAAAAGCGTGAAAAAAATCTGTTTAAAAAACGGGCAATAATATCGTTGAACTATAGAAATCACAATAATCCAATAATATCGCGATAAAATCACGATTTTCGCATCACTGATCTAAAGTGACTTTCTTGTTGTTATAAGTCTAATAAAGTGTCGAAATTTTATGAAGAATTACTGTTGATTTGATTTATGAGATCTAACACTTGCTTGTCTCCTCCTAAGATTACAAAAAAAATCAGAATTTTGCACAAAGGCACTCCTACACTTAAGCTCTAAATCTCTGATCTTGTGATTGGCATAAGTTGCTTTGACACTTGAGATCTAATCGGCATCATTGTATTTGATATCTAATTGAGGCATTGTTAAGAAATCAATGTATAACTGCTCTAAGTTAGAGATCATAATCTTAAGAGGCTTCGATAAGTTTCATTAATTTTCATTTTAAGTGAGAATTTCAACATTGGTCATTGGCATATCCCAAGTAATATTGTTGAATTAGACATCTAAACATCTTGTGGAATATTGTTGAATATTGGCACTTGTATCTTTAAGCATCTATCTTGTCTTAAGATTGTTATCTAATCATTGTAAGTACTCTGGCTATAAGATAATTCACACTAAGTACTTAAATAACATAAACAATCTTAAAGACTTCACTCAATCTATCTTGCATAAGCATCCTAGGATTTAGTTTGCATTAAAATTTTACCTCTAAGCATAAGGTTGGTTGATAGACTCCTAGGGAAACCCTTTTCCAATTAGCTTGAGGGATTCAACTCTTCTTAGTGGTTAACACAATGACCTTGTAGTCATCATAGCCACAGTCTCTGCAATGTTGGAGGCACCGGTGTTAGTTTTTGTAGCATAAGATGTGTTCTAACCACGAAATTTTGTGGAGAGACTAGAATACATGAGATATCCAAAACCCAGAAATCGTTTCTCGCATTTCCACCTAAAGATGACTTAATAAGATTGTTAGTCATTTTTTTTAATATTTCCTAAGTCTAAAATTAGGAATATGACTAATTAGTCAGTTTTAATTAAGTCATGGGGAGAATATTCTAGAAAAGCACATGATCAATTTCTAGTTAATCCTAGCCAATGATTAAGATTTAATCGTGGTCGTTGATGTCTCAACAGAGGGTTATAAGAAAAAGATGTCGGGGCTTGGAGAATACACTTGTAGAGTTCGATTTTGCTGAGAAATCGATTTCCAGAGTAACAATTGTGTGTCGCCGGAAGTGATTAAGGTCTAAGCAATGAGAGACGGGCAAAGATAGTGAGGCCAGAAGAAGCTTTTCCATATCCAGTGAGTACTTTGTGGAGAGGCAACGCAGAGCCCTCTTGGGGAGATTTCCGTTTTGCTGGGGAGAAGTCAAGATTTTGAGCCAGAAGATGGGCAAGGTGTTTGAAGGCAAAGAGTATCAGTTTCCCAACTAGCAGCTGACGAGTTAGTAAGAGGAGACGGAGTTCCGATCTTGTGGGATGCAGTAGCTACGTAGGTTGACGCAGTGACTATGCAAAGGTAGCAAGTAGCAGCTCAATTCGAGCTACGCCTGTGGAGTGATAATTTTTTCTCACTAGTTATTTCTCTATTTGGATTTCTAGATTAGGCATCCATAGATTGTACTTATATCTTTCACTACTGCATAATATTAAAACCCTCCATTGATGCACCGGTTTTCCCAAGTTAGTTTTCTCTGGGGATTTAGTCCAAAAATAACGATGTATTTTGTGTGTGTGCATATATTTCTTCCAACGTTTTTATTTCTTCTACAGTATTTGTTTTGTGAAAATTGCAGTGCATTTGTTTCAATATTTTCCGTAGCACACAACAAATAATTTGTTTAATTAAATTAACAAATAGAAGAAATAACATCAGTTGTTGCGATAGGATTTGGGGTTAGCCGAATTTTCACATGGTATTAGAGTGCAAATTGTAAGTCGAAGAGCTCAATAGCAGAAGGGAAGAGGAATTTTGTAGCTCTGCGTAAGCAACAATTCGAAACCCTTAGAAGCAACGCAATTTCTTGGCTAGGAGGGTCAATTTTTTGAGGAAAAATCGATTTCTCTAAGAGAGCGACAGAGAACTCGGATTTCTCCGGTTCGAGGATTACCAAACGCAGAGGGAGCAACCAGTGTTTTCCTTGCAGAGAAGATCTCTAGCTGGACACAATATTTTGTAGCAGTTAGTAGTGCAAAATAGAGTTAGGAGGAGGAAAGAGCACACACTAAGGGAAATTTTTCTCAAGGGACTTCTAGCTTCAAAAGTTCAATTTTCTCTTTCAGATAAATAGTCGTGACCAGATTTACTCACTCCAGTCGAGAGTACATAGAGCCTAGCATTAGCTGAGCATAATAGAAGAGGAGGATTTCGACTGAGTGTTGCAAGAAACCCCTCCGGATCAAAAGCTAGAAACGAGATCCGTATGGATTCGTGGGCAATCCACCCTCCGGAACGTGTTTCAGAAAAACCGAAATGAGGATCAGGCTGAAAAATATGGTTCCTACCATTTCAGAACCGTACGGCCCGATCCGAGTTTCGATTTTTTAGAAACGTGTTTCGTACTACGGATTGGTCATACGATCCACGACATTTTTGGGCTGGATCTGTACGGATCGCGACCGCTTCACCAGGCAAGCGTTGTTTCCACCACGCGAGCTACAAATTGGCACTTTTTATTTTTTTTCATTTTTTTTGGTTTTCTTTGTTGGGGGTGGGTCCACCTTGGGATAGGGTGAGGAGTGAAGGGATTAAAGACTCTTTCATCTCTCATTTGCTCACTTTTATTTTATGAGAGCTTGGGGAAGAGAAGAGAGGAGAAAAGAGAAGAGCTTGGAGGAGTGAAAGAGTGTTAAAATTGCCAACTAGGGCCAAACTCCATGTGAGTCATCTTATTTATGGCAACTGATATTTTTCTTGAATCCCTCTCATCGAGAGTTGTAGAATTGATCTAAAGATCATCCGAATTCGATAAGTATTCATGGAGTTATGAATTTATTTGTGTTATAAGACAATTCGTCAAGGTCGGCCAACAACCAAATAAACCCCACATGTGCTC